>JAQIXW010003329.1:0-13370 GCA_034700685.1 Willowsia buskii | reverse complement strand
ATTCAAAGTTGAATCAAGCATTTAAGGAAACGCGCAATGTTATTTTGATTTTCTCTGTGAAGGAAAGTGGCAAGTATTCAGGATTCGCCAGACTAGCTTCGGAGTCTCAACGGGGTGGGCAACAAGTGAATTGGATTCTGCCAGCAGGTCTCAGCCAGAGAGCTTTAGGAGGAGTCTTTGGCATCGATTGGATTTCTAGGTTAGTACCTCTAAAAGTCATATCTTTAGAAGTGCCATAAATATCTATAATTCTTTTGCACATTTGAACGGAAATAAATACTGTGTTTTTTTTATCACAGGAATGATTTATCTTTCAACAAAACTCAGCATCTCTTCAACCCATGGAACGAGGGGAAACCAGTGAAAATCGGTCGAGATGGACAGGTGAGTGGTTTGGTTTATCGTAAAAATTTAAATGTTATTGTTCATAATGATATTCTAACACCACGTTAATTTAATTGGTGTTTAGGAAATCGAGCCTCATGTCGCATCAGAATTGTGCCGTTTATTCCCAATGGATTCGAAGACAGACTGGGGAATCGTCTTGAAGAGAAGCAAAGACGCATCAAAAAGAATTGCACATTCAAAAGTAGGAGCACCGCTCGGACAAAGTGGAGTAATGCTGTCTGGTGTGCGCGGACGAACCGTGGGAGGAATGAAAGATCGTCGTGAAACAAGAGGACGGTTCCCCAATATGTACCGTAACACACGACCCTTCGATTATGGGAGGTATATCAGTGGACTTATAAAGAATGGCATCAGATCAGTGCGTGCTAATGAACGATATGATATGAACTTGTTCCATGTTCCATTTGAAAGCGATAAGCTTTTAGCCGAGAAATCTCTTATTGATCATTGTTGGCACGTTATATAGTGAACAGTGTGAACAACTGGTTATATTGCTCCCATAATATGAATAATGGTTGCGGAAGCATTTCGTGAGTTTCGTCTGACATATTCAGTTGGACATTTGAGATTTGCACACACGCAGGATAGGATTTGAGCGCCAAGTTACTCCAAATCTTCGTGGTGCGTCATAGTTAAAAAAAGATTCGTTAACTGCAGGGCTCTCTCTGAGGTGATATCAGTGTGTAGTGTTGAGAGACTCATGTCACAGAATGAGTGATATGTGAAAAAATAATCATTCATTTGTAGAACTTTCTCTTCCAACCTATCGTCATTCACTATATGTAATTTCTTTCATGAACTAATAGAAAATGACAGAGGGGCATATTCTAACCAATTTTTTTGGTAGAATATATTTTCGCGGCATGAAAATCAATTGTGTTTTTCCTTCAGACTGGCTCCTGAAGCACCTTCACAGATTGTAGGTTAGTGTTTTGTTTTCTTTCATGCGTGGCCAAAACCTGTATATTTGAAAATCCTCATCAGCAAAATTGAAACTTCATCTTGACAGTTGTTTAAGAAAACCTACATCAGAGAAGTAATAGCTGTCAAAAATATAATCTTTATCAGTTAACTTTGCATATTATTCATCTATGGCAGGTATTGCGAGTGTGGTAAGTCTGAAGTGCAATGAGTTTCTTGGTTTCATATGGACCTTCTTATTTAAAACTGTGGTAGTGATTGATAAGCGACTTTTTGGATGTGTTTAAATTTGGAAGTCTCATTTGTACGAAATTGTTTAATTTAGGGGCAGCCGAAGACGGTACCAAATGGAGGACGAGTATGCGCACAGAGCCAAACGATCAAGAGGTTAGTTATTTTCGATAAAAATATAATATTCGCAAACCGTGTGTGTGGGAGTAACAAAGTTGCACTATATTTGGGATCATTCAAATGGGAACTATAAGTGTTCGTTTAGGGTGTCCATTATTTTACAGTGGCTTTAGTGATTGGAGACAAGATTACATTCGTTTTTAGGCTTTCCCACATTTGAATGGTCCCTTCTTAAGAACATACTTGACTTAAAGACACGATGAAAAATAATTAAAACTAGGCGCCGACTTCCATAGTACTACAGACGAAGAAACTGCGAAACCCAAGAGAGTCAAGAAAATAAAGACACAAAAGTTGTGTACCATAAGTCATGTGAGAAGTTTAGCTATGACTGAAACAGCAGAAGTTGGAAATATTGTCATAACCGACGTGAGAAGTATGGCTATGACTGAACCTGCAGAAGTTGGAGATATTGTCATAACCGACGTGCGAAGTTTGGCTACGACTGAACCTGACGAAGTTGATTAGACTCCAGTCGTATAAACGTTTTCCTTGTAAAAGCGGGTATGTCTAGGTTAAGTTTAGTGCTTCAACTGTTTTAAAAATGTTGACTTGAGTTATCTGAAATAACATGTGAACAATTACAGTCTGACAGACAGATAAGCGCGAGCGCGGCAAGGAAAAGTTAGGAGTTTCCCAGTGCAACTAAATGATGTCTTCGAATGTAATATGATTGTTTATTCTGTTGTTAGAAATGACGTACAATTTTTTGTTGTTCCTTAGTTTCCTCCTACGACTACTATAAACCAACTATGTATGGAGACCGAAGTACAGAAATGTCAGCGCAACCACGGTATCGAGAGCGGCCAAGTAGTGCAATTCGCAAGGTAGAACCTGCTGAAAGAGCAGTCTTTTCTCATCTTCTTCTTGCAGATTTAACACTTTCAGTTCAGAAGATTGTAAAAAAATTGATCCTTATTATGAATGTAATTAATGCAGTGTATTGTTCGTCACCACATGTAAATTTTCAATTTATCATTTATAGTACATTGCATTATCATTACACTTATGTATGTATTTATTCACTACTTTCTACCAATAACTTAAGTATTTATTATTATAATTTATACTATTAACACTTACGTTGTAGCATAAGTTATCTTTAAATGTATGTTGTTTCATACGATACAGAGTTTACAAAAAATTTGAAAAAAATAGTCTTAATGAATATTGTAATTGCACATGGTATGAAAAATGAAAACATGAATTCTTGAGTAAAGAACCCGAATCATTGTTTTTACAATGTGGTACTAGCTGATTTTTAAAATATTTAAGGGATCATCTCAAGGCTATATGGACTACTCTGCAAGGGATTATCATCATAGACCTCCTCCTATGGCACCTTTGCCATATCCTCCTCCGGTAAGCGGTTTTTTCCACATCATCTCAAACTCATTGTGTTGGTAATAGGGATACTTTAGTTTAAATCATTAGTTTAAATTCGACTTCTGTGTAATTCCACCTATAAAACGTTACTGGCGGAGTTACCGCGTATATTTGGTGGTTGATCTCGAAAACGTGTTAGGTTTTTAAGAACCACTAAGTATTTGTGCAAAATGTATGTGCAAATTTTTTAAACGCGTTTATTTTGACACTATTTGGTCTGTTTTCTGTTACGTTAATTTTTGATGCGGTTCCACAATTCAGCCTCCATTTGATTCACTGCCACCACCTCCAAGGTATTATGACGGTCCTCCTCTGCCTGATTTTCCTAGCGCTGCGAGAAGTTCGCTTTCAGAGGTTCGCGCCTCTAGTCCGGTAAAGAAAACTCTTTTTTTTAAACTTTTCCAAACCATTCGCACGCTGATAGCCCGTAGTACTAATGCCGGAATCCTTTTAAGTTGTAATATTAATTGATTTAAGTTTTTTAATTTAATTTGCTATGAATCACACGCGTGATACGTCGTTTGAACGTGTCTTTTGTAAAAAGCTAATCAACTATTATTTAAGTAACGCAACTCACAAGTAGTTAGTAGTAGTACAGCAGCTGCTAACCTTATCAAGTTGCCTTTAAGCTCAAAGTGCCTTTCTAGTATGTCCTTCATACCTCTCAAAAGCACTTGCGAAACAATTTTTTTTTGTAAATTTTCAGTACGAGAAATCTGTGAGTGATTTCCTGAGGAGAAATAGCGACCGCCGTGACCGAGACCGCGATAGGGATCGGGACAGTCGCGAGAGAAAGTATCATCGCAGATAAGCATGTTGAGAATGAGTTGTCTTTCTGCTTAACTTGATCGTATCAATTGTTACAAAAACCGATCTGAAACGATAAATGTACCATATAGAATTAAACAGGCAAAAAAAACAATAATTTTAAGTCGGAAGTTTCGACACGAAAGTGCAAGATAAAACAGATACACAGAGCTCGTCGTGCGTGGGTGGTTTGGTGTGAGGAGTACACCTTTAAGTCACTCACGCCTCAAGTTTCATTTCATTGCAGAAATACGTATAAATTGTAATTTAATGTATAGAGACAAAAATCGCACTTCAAGTGTGAAAAATCCTCTTGATGTAATTAATTTAATGTGAATTTTTTCTGCAGAAAACTTGTTTCTAGTATAGGCTATATAAGTATGACCACGCATTAGCTTATTTTGTTCTTTGTAATTTATAGAAACTAGTTCAAACCGCAACTGTGCAATTTTTTCTTCGCCAAAATTATTAAACGTGTAAGGGCAGAGTAATGTAATGCGCGAAAAATTTCAGCAAGGAGCATCTTCAGAATGACAAGCGTGATTTCAAACTTGCAATATTACGCGCAGTATATGAAACCTACTACTGCTCGCTACTTTACTAATTCAGTTTGTAATTATAGTTTGGTTTTTTTTTTTGAAAATGCAAGGAGCAGATATATGACTGTATATTATGAATTTTATGTGACTCGAATTAATGTCGTGATACAGTTTAGATAGGGGTCAAGTTTGCTGTAATTTATCAATAGAGAGAATTTAATGTAAGCCAAGAAAATCAATCTTATGACTGGCACAGATTGCATGCTATGTTCACACTTCCTTCCGTTTTCACTGAGCTATCACACAGGCATTTGTCAAAAATATGTAATCCCACAACCAAAAACAATGTGTAAACTGATAAACCGCAAAATATGTTTAAGTTTTGATTAGCAATTTTAAAGGTAATTCCAGGCGTTGGTGGGAATGATTTTGAGGCGATTTTGAAATTGGGATTTGAATATTTGGAATTCTATATTATTGCCTGTCTATCGTTTCTATGTCTCTATTTGATTCAATTTTTTTTCTGATTCGACAGAACTTATGTACAAATCGTGGGCAAGAGATGCGTTCTTCGAGGTATAAATTTTGGTAATTATAAAAATATGCGCGCACTCTTTTAACGGATATAACTTGTCCGTAATTCAGGAAGGATGAACGTGTATACTTTTCGAAGTAAAAAAAAATATATGCACGAAAGAGGAATACTTCTTCATGCAAAGTTAATTGCGATTCATTCGTTCATGTACATGTTTTCGTGAATTCAATATTTCTAGGAAGTATTAACAAGGTAGTTGGAGAAAATTAGAGTAACAAAATTCAAGCCTGTTACCAATATATATGCCGTTATTATTTTATAGTATTATAATTATTATATGTATGTTTGTTGTTGTTACTACACTTATATTGTTGCACTACATACAAGAGTGTTATAACAAGTTGAACCTTTGAAAAAACCACATGTTCATA
Source organism: Willowsia buskii (assembly GCA_034700685.1). Classification (NCBI taxonomy): domain Eukaryota; kingdom Metazoa; phylum Arthropoda; class Collembola; order Entomobryomorpha; family Entomobryidae; genus Willowsia; species Willowsia buskii. The sequence continues at coordinate 7,932 of JAQIXW010003329.1, read as the reverse complement.
TTAAGTTAATTATGTGTATTTAAGATTATATTCAAACTTTAACCATCTCTCTGTAGTTTTATGTTGGCATTAACATCAATATATATATTTGTATGTTATTTAAAAATGATTTAAAAATTAGGGTATAGATTGTTTGCAGAAAAAATGTGATTTTTTTCGCTAGAAAATTGGTTTCCTTATGTAATTGGCGTAATTTTTATTGAATTCATTAAAAAATGTTTATCATTCCACTCGACTTCATTATCTTCAGTACCAGTTTTAGTAAATAAATTCTAAATTGAGAAACTATACTATAATTAATGAAGCGCAGACTTATTTCTGTTGAAGATTAGAATGACAGTTCATACTGAAAATGTTAAGAGAAACAAGAAACATACCTACACTGACTAGTAATATTAAGACTACAACTAATTTTATCTGTCTGATTCGGGGCTAAATCACTTTACATATATCATATATCTGACCACCTAGTTGACGACAGGGTTAAAACCGGAAATCGCGGTGTGGCAACACAAACCGCAGTACTTCATTAAAAAGCATTTTCCATTTGGATCATACTCATGTACTAAAAATTGCATATTATTCATTGAATAGTATTGTCTTCAAATTTCTTCAGCAGTGCAGCATTACGTTGAATAAAAGCAGCCGTCAGGTCCTCTGCCATATCCCCTTCTCGAATTAGAGGCATGATTTGGAGGAATTCCTAGCTCGACATGGTAGTTGTAGTTCCGATAAGGTGTTTTTGATTCATAAGGTTTAGCCGCGTCTTCCTTCCTATCATTCCCGTTGATATTAGGTCTACGGTAATTTGGTTTAAAAAAATTGAGTTGTCAGTTACTATGTATCGTTTAAAGTTAATAATTGTTTATTTTATTCATAATCTACTGGCCCAGTTCTGTATTCTCCAGCATGACTTGAAACACAACTGTGCTCCTGCTTGACGACATTTGCTCGAGCTGCACCCCACACAGAATGGTGATCATAGGTGGATGCCAACGCTAAATCAAGTGCGTCAGGAGGAGGAGTTTTCTGCATTTTGGTGGCGATTCTGCGAGCAATCGAGCTCACCGTTTGAGTTTCTACCAACCTTTGAAACTGATCTGTCATCTCGAGTTAAACTTTTCAAATCTTCTTCAAACCTGATGACAAAATGTTTCTGCATTAAAAGTTAAACTGGAAGAGAATCTCGTCATGAATACGAGGAGGAAATTGTGAAACAAAAGTTCAAAAAAATGCATGGAATATATGGAAAGGAAAGTTTCATGAAAATAAGTACATATGTGTTTCGATCAAACTGTCACCACACCACATCCATCTTTTACCAGACGTTTCATTTTCATGCATGAAAACGGGAAACCCAAGAACAAAACTATAGTATCCAAAGTTGCCCCAAAAATTCAGTCGCAAATCTCCACTCTGGCAAGTTTCAGAAAAGTAAAAACGGTTACCATAATGAATGATACATCATCATCACACAAAGAAAAGCAATAACGCAGAGCAGGGAAGGAGAAAGGTGCGTAATTGATGTGTATTGTGAGCACAGCTTTCTCTCTCTCTCTCTTTCTTTCTCCACCAATTCATTTCCATTACACCGCTCGGGCCCGTTCGGACGACCTTAGAGATCTGGAATAAGTAAGCATATGTGAAAGAAAGTAAGGAGGAAAGTAGAACTTTCACTCAGCTACTGACAAAGTGATACAGCAGCAGTGTATAATTTCCACTACAAGATCCCCTTATCCCTGTGCTTTTACTCTATTATCGCGTTGACAAATCCAGTTTGTCTTCGCATCACACACAGAGCCACTAGCTGGTATAGTAACAAGTAATAAGTATTAGCTTTCTCCTTGCCTTAAGCAGACCATCTGTAGTAGTAGTTGTCTGGGTCCTTCATTCAACAACCTTCACTTTCGGCCTTTTGTCTCCTTATGTATTAATGTAATTTGTCTCTGGCTGGGAGTTACACAGTCTATCTGCCCTTCCATTATTGTTGGTTGGGAAGAAAAGAGAAGAGTGAAAGCTCAGGTGAAAGTTTTTTTATTGTGTTGGATGGAGAAAATCCTATCACTGTATTATTTGATCATCTATGGAGATACATTTATGCACTATAAGGGAGACAGTGTGTGAGAGAATTACATACATAATTTGATGCAAGGCTCATCAGGTTGATTTTGCAGGTCAATCAACAGCACGTACGCTGAGGAGCAAAAGCCAGTATGAAATTAAATTGGAATTTTAAAATTTTCCTTTGTTTCGTGGTTATCTCCACTCGCCACGTTAAATCTGAGGGGAAACGGAGTAAAAAGTTGGAAAATATTAGCTGCCAATTGGTACAGTGAGAAATAATTTCTTTTAAAGTTGAAAATAATATTTAACTTTCATCAATGAAAATCGTCTTCAGAAATTTTTTTTAAATAATTATTTTTTTAGAATGATTATCACTACGAATTCACTGAATGTGATGCCGATGGGGGACGATGGCAGGTTGCCATTCCGAGCGTTGGTTGTGAAGCTGTGATGCCGCATATTCCACCGAGAAGACTTAAAGAATGTTGTAAGTTGTTTTGCATTTATGAATGAAGCAGGCTTTTAAATTTTGTGGAAATGATTAAATGATTATCTTCCTTTTTTGCAGTTAAAGCTTGCGAAGCTGGGCAGTTTTTAAATTTGACTACAGTGGAATGTGAGGACTGTGAGGCTGGTACTTACTCACTTGGAGGTGGACTACGTTTTGATGAATGGGAACCCTTACCAACAGGCTTCCGAGCACAAGTAGAGAAATTTCATAGCATGTTTTCCACTTTTGGTCGGCAGTACGCAGATGTTAATTGTAGCAAGTAAGTAGAAAGCTGTTGTAGCTACCTAAATATTAGACTGCATGAACAGATATGAAATGTTTGGGATCTTATCGAGTAAAATTTAGTCCCTGTAGAAAGTTGGCCAGTTGTTCTTCTTTATGATGAATTACAACTCTGTAAAAATAATTAATTTCAGATGGGGTTGGCGAAGTAGAGGAGATATGTTGATAAGTCAGGGTGGACCATGCGTTGCAACATTAACATACACAGCGCAATTAGTGAAACCAGGAAGTTTACGATTCACTTATCAATATGTAGATGACAGCGTGCTGTTTCAGTTTCAGGTGCCTATTATATTTTATTTTCTTTCTGAGTCCTTAAATTAGGGTTAATAAATGTCCATTTAAATTATACTGATAAAACACATAGGCAAACAGTGAACAATGCGAGAGTTTGCGCGAGGCTGAAGGGAGTCGCTGGCCTCGCTTGACTGGCGAAGGTACTTGGCGAACAGAGGAAATCGCATTGCACACGGGCCTCAATGTTTTTCAGTGGAAAACAATGGGGATTGATGCTCATCGACCGAAGCCTGTTATGATCAAGAGGATTGAACTGGAAGGTAGGCAAATTTGTTTGTAGTGCACAATATTAGTAATAATTAACTAAGCTTTCAACTTGATACTGGGCTAATTATCTGTTATTCTTAATCTTTACTTGCGTTCTCTTTTTAAAGGTGTTGGATATACATCATCATGCAACCCATGTCCTCCAGGATTCTTCAGTGATAGCAAAGCTTCCAAAACTTGTTATCCGTGCAAGAGAGACTCTTACTCCACTCATAAATCACCGACCTGCATAAAATGCGACAAGAGCGAATATTATGCTGAGCCAGGATCATCCCAATGCTTGCGAAGGCCGGCTTGTACAAGTTCAGACTTTTATTCTGTGCATGCTCCATGCAACGCGAATAACCAGGTACTCTCCTCTTATCTGTATTAAGATAATTATCCAGAAATGTCCTAAGCGACTTTTTGACTATTTTTGAATACCTATAAACTAGACAAGAGTCATCTACAAATGGATCGAACCAAAAATTTGTCTGGAGAGTCGTGAAGGCGCAGAGCAATTGCCAGAGAGAGGACCCCTTCAAGAATGCCCACCGTGTAATCCGGGAACAGAATACCGAGATGGAAGCTGCCAGCCCTGTTCATTCAACTCTTTCTCTGATGGCTTAACTCCATGCATTCGCTGTCCCCCAAACACAGTCCCGGAAACTGGTCACTATATGTCACAGTGGTACTCGTGGCCACAGAATGTTCACACAACTTGTATATCACCGGTGGGAACTGGTTGCACATCATCTCCAGCGTGGCAGTTAAACGGTAAATATATCCAGACAGGAAAAGGGCACGCCAGTTGGGTTTATCTGGTGATGACTGTGAATGTCGCTGGCTTCAGAGGATTGGGTGGGATTATTAATGGTGAACTTTTGCAAGTGGGTCATCTTAATTTCACATTTGAAGTGAAGTGTGCTGGAGACTGTGAGCTTCTATTTATGCAGGTATGATGGGAATATTGTGGAAGTCTTTGCACGTGTAGTAAATGGCAGTGACCAGGGATACTGACTTGTGAGTGGGTTTTGATGAATTTTTAGGGTACTCGGACAAAGAACGCTTCAGTTATTCAACGCTGGATTGGAAGTCAACCACGCCAGCAGTTTACTCATCAAATTACTCGCAATGATACTTATGATTTTAGTTGGTATGATGAATAACAGTCGATTTTTTGCGATAATGCAACTGAATGGAGTGTTTAATTGTGGTGCTCTTCTTTATATGCAGGGCTTTCCAGAAACTTGAGTGGGACTCGCTGAGTGCTGACGTTCCAGTGAAAAACGAGTGGGGAGGAGAATCCGGCTGGGAGAAGATTAGCGTGGATAATGATGACAATTGGGTGAAGCTGTATGAAGTGAACGTGGTGAATAGCATAGACGGTGGGGCTAATGGGTGCTCCCCTTGCCGGGACGGCCAGAGATTATCTCGCACCAATGCTGACGCGTTCCAGACGTGCACCAAATGCGAGCCTGGTCAATACCTGGCATCAAATGACCCGTAACGTTAATTTGCTTTAAATATCGATATATTATTTTTTGGATGCTTAAATATTGGAACTGCTTTACAAATTCAATGTTTCAATTTTTACAGGTCTGAGAAAAGTGCAGATTCCGCCTTGAATATAACGAGGGTACAACCATTAAGACCATTAAGAGATCCCAATATGCCTGAATGTCTCCCATGTCCTCGTGGAACAGTGACTGTGGATCCTTTTGCAATTGATTCTACATCTTGTCGACCTTGTGGGCCAGGATTGATAAGCAAAAATGGTGTTCAGTGCACAACCGATTGTCATGTGAAGCTTGGAGAATACACATACGACTTGAGTCCTTTGAAAGGGTAAGCACAGTCATCCTGTGATAACTCAATTCGAAATATTTTCATGATTTCACGTTCTTATTTAATGTCTGGGAATTATGACACTTTTCATTCAGATTTCACACTGTTCGCGGAAGTAGCTTATTTACAGCCAGTGGAACCCAGTACTACCATGTCTTCAACATAAGCTTTTGTGCTGACACCACAGCCCACTGCCAGAAAAACGTTTCCTTACAAGCAGGAATAACAAACGAAAATTCTGTTGTTGATGCGCTAATCTGTCAAAGCACCATATTTCCGCCTGCTGTAGGTGAAGCGTTTGAAGGGACAGCGACAGCAGATAAAAATGGATATGAGGGCTACATGAGCTACATCACAAAACCTCTTTCGACGCATGCGTCATCCTTGGGTGACCATTTAGTTGGCATTAGCCACTCTCCATCGATCCTGGGCTTATCTGTCGCTGATGAAATTAATGACCACATTAAATATCCGCATCAACTTCACTTCTTCTACTCCACGCCAGAGTGAGTTTCACAGTGCCCCAAAATAGTTTGCAAACGTTTTGTTCATAACAGTTAATTAATTATATTCGGGTTATTCGTTCACAGACGCACAATGGCTTGTCCAAAGGGTCGCAGTACAACCATAACATTTAGATGTAGGCTTCTCTCAACAAATATACCTGTTGATCAGCAGACTGATGTACATACCATAAGAGCTCCTGATAAATGTCCTGACGCAACCTGTGACGGATGCAATTTCCATTTCATTTGGGAGACCCCATTTGCCTGTCATTTGTGCAATGAAAATGAACTGACGTAAGATAATCGGCCAAATACCAAAGAGAAGTTTTCAAGAATTAGGGTTTTGACAATAATCAATAATTTATGTAGTATCATGCGAGGAGAATGCAAGGACGGGGTACAGGAAGTTCATTACTTGGCTTCTCCGGACTCACAGTGCCTGCTCTCCATCAATGCAACTTGGCCGAAAACACAGAAATGCCAAAATCATTTACCACTCTTTGTCGAGGTAAATCACCGTAATAACTGTAAAAGCGTTAGACGCTAACATTAAAAGTAAATATTTCTTTAAAAAGCATAAAATTATGTGTCTAGGTTGCCATTCAAGTAGCGGTCGGGCTCACAACGCTTCTTTCCATCACACTAATTTGCTTTTGGCGAAGACACCGGAAATTAGAATATAAGTACATGAAGCTCATGGCTTCCGGAGGAGGCAGTGGGATGGGGTCAAGTGGCAATCTTGAAGAGGCAAACAGTTGTGAGAGGGACATGCTTCCTGTCGCCGAAAGCTGTGCTTTAGATCCCAATGAGGATGAAGATGACGAGGACAGCATGAGTCATTCTGGTAGTACGAATAAAACAATTTAGCTTAAATTACAATTACAATGTGAAATTATTGAATATTCCGAAGTTAACTTTGAATTTGATAAAATTTGAACAGCATCAATGCATCCGCAACTCTCAAGTCAGATCAAAGAAGTTAGTTTCTATTCGGACAGTGCCATCAAAAATCTGGTTTCTAAATTTTCAATTCTTGATAAGCTAAAAACATTTACTCGAAAGGTGTGAAAAGCGGAACTAAAATACTTCGTTTCTTAACGAAACATTATTATTATTATTATTAATGATGCCTTTTAGTCTGAAAGTATGCAACTTTTGATATTTTTAGCCGGAGACTGGAAGTAGCTTGGAAATTATGAACCTTACAGATAAAGAAGCAGTTTCTTAATACCGAAAACGAATTCCAAGTGTGCACACTGACATTATCGTGTTGTAACCCCTGACCTCTCGTAACCATTAGGATTTGTCGATGTTTCTTTTTTTTTTAACATAAATAAATGTATTGAAATATCGTATAGTATTTTAACTCATATGATCGATAACGTACATTTTAACATTATATAATTAATTGTATAATATTTATCATATGAAAGTTGTCACAAAACGGTATGGAGACACGATTTAAGATTTAACAAAAATTGCTAATATTGAATGAAATTAATGGTGAAAAAATGTAATGAAATTTCATGAAATAAATGTGTGCTAATTTTGACTGTATTTGTCGTTGTCGTTCCCTTACTCATTCCCGTTGTAGTGTAAAACTGCCCAGGTATACATACATGAAAATATTTGAAACAAGATTGTGAAAAATGGGAGATCATTTTTTTTTCACGACAGAGACGCAGTAAATCATTAAGGCGAAGAAGATATGGGAAGATGTGATTGAAAACCTGAAATTGACACAAAATGAGTGTAATCAACGGTTAAAAACGCAACTTAACATTTTCATTTCATGAATTCATGTCCACAGATAACAACACACTAATGTTGGTCTTCAGTAAAGGAACAAAATAAATGCAATGAGGAAAATTACAAACGAAATTCCCACGGGATCCACTTCAAAAATTTATGTATCTTTAAAATTTTAACTATTCGGCTTAGGATTAGGGAGCCTAGGATTATTTATGCACCATACATGATAAATAACGGTACAAAGACGTAGTTTTTACAAATCATACCAGAGTGATGATGTCTCATTCTAGCAGTTAATTTATTTCCATAGAATTCTACCGTTTGCCAAGTAGAAAGCAAGTTTAATGGATGTGAATAGCAAAACGGAAACAATTCATTGTCAATATTACTAAACTACCCAAGAACATGTATCTACATTTAGATATT
>JAQIXW010003328.1:0-13371 GCA_034700685.1 Willowsia buskii | reverse complement strand
TGGCCATACCATTTCCTCCTCCATCGCCTCCTCTTCTCCTCCAGCTGTTTGTTCCAACTGATCCAGCTCCTCTGTATCATCCATGGGCTCTTCCTCTGCTTCCAAAGCGTCTTCATTCGGCTGCCCCTCTACCTCATCCATGCTCCCCACTCCTTCCTCTTCACCTCCCCCTTTATCTTCTAGTTCATCTTTAGAATCTGAAACGCCTTCTTCCTCCGTCTCCTCCACAGCTTCTCCATTATCTGTCACCTTATCATCCTCCAACTTTTCTTCCTCTTCTTCTGCCTTCTCCTCATCATCCAGCTCCCCCTCCTCCTTAGTCCCATCAGCTTCATCGCCAACATCCTCCTCTTCTCCCCCAATCACTTGTGTCGCCTCCTCCCCCTCTTCACCTCCCGCTTTCTGATCCTCCACTCCATCCCCTCTGCTCTCTTCACTTTCCATCACGAATTATATCTCGACTAAAAACCAAACAAACAAAAACAACACCAAAATTAGTTGACCAGTTAACTCATCCTAAATTATAGTTTCAAACTCTAATAATTAAACCACCTAATTTGTTAACGAACAAAAAAAATTAGCGATCGTAAAAATTTCGCTGATTCTGGTTTGTTGTTGATCTCGACAGTCTATCGTAATAATAATAAATAAGCCAGGAATATTATTATGAAACAGGCTCAAGGTCATTTGATCCACATCATCATTCGGCAAGCACGCAGAGGCAGGCCAGAGATGATGATGATGCCAAACGAATAAGCCCAAGCGAGAGAGTTGTGGATTGGATTGGAAGCACTACCAAAAAAAGTAGGTTGCTTGGTGCTCTCTTCTTCAAGCGTAATTACTCCCAAAAAGAAGAAGAGTCACCACCACCATCATTCCTAATAATCTCAATGCACGCTCCTCTCCACCATCGCCTCTCTCGCCACCACCACCACCACCACCTTATTTAACGATTAGTTATGGAACGATAGGGGATCGAGCAGAGCATACTTGACTATCAAGCCTTAATACTCCATTTTCTCAACAGCTTTCCTCATTCTAAACTTTAATGACAGCAATGACCGAAAATAAACTACTGTTAATATTTAATTAATTTAACTAAACTAATGGCCAGCACATCACAATTAATTTGTTTTCAAACCTAACCTAACAGCTTAACTGACAATAAGGATAACTACACATATTTTTAAATATTCATAGCTTATCATTACCTATCACAGTATTAGAATTGCCACCAACCTTATCAATGATAACCAACAATTATATTGTATCTAAATGATATGCCTCTCAACTGTCAATACAATCAACACTACAAATCCACCTCCCACCTCAATCTATCCACCCTCTCTCTCTAGACGCTTCCACCTCTCACAACTTACACTTAATATTTATTCGAAACTTCAAAACACGTCAACTCTAAAAAATATATCCACTTACTTCTTCCTTCCCCCCTGGGGTAACACTAGCAGTATTAGTATCAAACAAGGTATTACTTCTCCCTTTTCGAAAGTACTATACCGTTTTTATTCACAACAGAGCATTCAGCGTCGTACACAACCAGTCTCTACTATTTTATCTGTGTGCACCACCTCAGAATCCCCTCTCCTTCTTCTTCTCTCTCCACCTCTTCCACAAAACTCCTCTTTTCGCTAACAACCTCAACAAAACGGGTAGATAATCCTCTCAGGATATATTTTCAAGCACTGCACAAGTCAGTTAAAAAAAGACAACAAAACAGTTGAGTACTCCTCACAAACAAATTCGAAAAAAAATCACCGTACAGACCGTACAGTACACTGACTGTTGGTTATTCACGATGATGATGATGATAAAGTTGGTTTTGCCTCTGTGAAGAATAGAAATAGAAGCGTATAAAATATTTTTGACGGTGGAACACACACAAGATTAAAACAGGAGTGTATACTCCTCTCGTTTTGAAGCCACAGAGAGCATCAGAAGAAGCGAAGGAGAGATGGTGGCAAAAAAAAAGGCTGTAAGCATTTGTGTTGTTGACGGTGGGTAGTAGCTAATGCATTTGCAGAGGTTCTAAAAATGTATTGGTGGAATGGAGAGCGTAGCTTTTTTAATACTTGAGGAGAATATGGAGTAAAAATATATGGCATTTTATTCTACTCTCTACGATGAGGATAAAGCGGTCTCAGAGAACCTTATTTATTAGTGGCCCAAAAAAAAAAAATCTCTTCGTTTTGCTTCGAAGCTGAGGAGAGAAGCGAAGAAGTGGAAAAATAGTTGAAAATAGGATGCTCTTATGAATAGTCTGAGAATTGAGAGAAGACAAGACACAGATAAGCTCTGTGGTGGTGGTGGAGGTGGTAATGTTAAAAAAAGCAGGGTATGAAGCGGTGGTACGTAAAGAGAGGAAGAAATGATGATGTTTATTATTAGGGTAGAACAAACAAGAAGACTAAAGGGTGATATGATGATACTTACTTTAAATGAGGCTCTCGTCTGGGTGAAAAAAAAAGAAGAGATGTAAAATATGACGCTTCAAAGCGTCGAGTCTCCCGAACTGGTAGAGAAAATGGTGGTAATGGAAGGATGAATATTCTCGAAGGAAGATAGAGAAGATGAGGTGGTGCACTTTTGATGCAGTTTTCTGTAACGCCAAAACACAGAGCTGTGAAAATAAAGTAGATAAAAAAATTGAAGATTTTTGATTTTTGAATGAATTTAGATTACATATTTTGAAATGCTAGAGTTTTGATTAAGTAATTTAAAAAAAGAAGATACCACAAAAACGTAAAAAAAGCTGCGCTGTTGAGAAGCCGGTACGATGAGTAGTTTGACCCTTCTTGAAATACTGATGGGTAGACGGAGCAGAATACTGAATGAGTTTTTGAAGAAAAGAGACGAGACGAAAGAGATTCACTGCTGATGTGCCAGCCGGCCAGCACCGACTAACCGCCAAACAAAACTTGGTTCCAGGCGTGCAAAGAAAGCAACTGACTGAAAGGGTTGCTGATGCTGATAACTGTGATCAGGTCGTACGGCTCAAAAAGACGACCAGGACGCTGATGACACCTTCAAACCTCAAAAAATTATGTAACACTAGTTGTCAGGTTCTGGATTTTATAAATGAGAATGACAAGCACATAAAAAGTACAGAACTTGTTTACCTGCCTTGCTGTCACTGGTTCAAAAGCAATGACTCCAAAGTCACTCCTTGTCACGATGTCACATCCACCGGCACCAAGTTTCCAAAACGTTTGATATTGATATCCTGACTTCACTGCACAGAATTAGGTCACGCCCCTGAAATTAAGAAACAAAACGAAAATTAGTATTAAATCCTCTATGAACAAAACATATAAAACCCACAAAATGTAGAAAATAATCACAATAATTTTTAACGGTGGACGGTGGATTGTTTTTTAAAAGATGAACCATTCTACTACTATCAACTATACCAAACAGTCAAGATGATGATCAAAACTAATAGTATTAATTAGTAATTAGACACTATAACAAATCAACACAATGAATGAATTGAATTTAAAAAAACTCACAAATCACCTATTACACTCAACTCTCTTTCATGCAATATGCAATCCACTCCACAAGTTAAAAATTTGCTTTCGAACACAACAACGAGTCCCTCCAGAGAATAAAGGCATTAAACATTAAAAAGGTCAAATCAGACGACGACGACACATCCACCTGACCACCTTGCCTGACGAGAGACGAACAACCAGAAAGAAGCGTTTCTGTTCCTTGTTTGGTTCAATGCTCTTTTTTTCTCTGGAGATTTGCAAGTCTTGCACTTTGTCTCTCTGCTTCTCTTTTTTACGCTTCTTCTTCTTCTTTTTTACTCGCATCTTCTCTTCCTTCAGTTCTTTCGCTGCGCTGCCTGCATTCATCAACTCCTCATTCAGATGACCCCACCTTCTGAGCAAACAGGAATGCGCCAACAGAGCTTCTCCTGTTTGTCAACAAAGGCATACGAAAACAAGAAAAGAAGCAACAAGCAAATGTCAATTACAAATTTAAACAACTTGAGGTCGATTTCAAATTTCAAACGTTTTTGCTAAAGTTAAAATTCGGTTGTGTCTTTTCTTTTTTTTTGTTCCGGTGAAGTGCCAACTGGCAAACTGTCTTGTTGTCGATTCAAAAATATTTAATTGTTCAGTTTTTATCTTAATCACTGTTGAATTCCGTAAATGATTAAAGATGTCTTCGAGTTCGTCTTCGTTGTCATCAAAGATTGAAGAGGAGAGTGAGACCGAGAAAATTGCTGAGTACACGAAGGGCATCGTCTCCTCTTTAGGGCATTTAATGGGCCTGTGGGAAGGTCCTGATGGGAAGTTACATGTGACGGTTGGAGATGAAGAAGAAGATAAGCGCGGTGCTGTGAACATTGAAAACATTAATTTGGAAACTGGTGAGTTGAAGGCTTTTAATGAAAAACTAATTTTAATGATGGCAGTTAAGTATGTGTGTGTGAATTTAATTTGTGCATTTTGTTTGCCATTTTTCAGCTCAGAAATGGCAAGCAGGAGCCTTTTCCAGTCAGCTTGCAAAAATGATGGTCCTTCCAGCCGAGAAACTTTCCAAGATTCACAACCGAATAGAGGAGGTATCCAAAACCACTGAAACGACCAAAAAACCCGGTGAGCCACCTAGTACGTCAGCGTCAGCAGCGTCGATCCCCCCTGGAGGAAGAAACGTTGTTGCCCCGAAAGCATCTGACCCATACAAAGATCCATTTGCCATGCCAAAAGGAGGATTTTATCCACCCCGAAGGGTCAACCCAGCAGCGTCAAGTAACACGGGAGGAGGAAGGACTTCACCTCCCACTATTGGAAGAGGGCAGAGCAAGCAGATATATTACGGAAAACAAAACTCTGAGGAGGTGACCACCAGACCATCTTTGTTCAGCGAGTATGAAAAGCCTGCAAAGAAGCCAGCTTTTGGTTTAGGAAATAGACCAGCACCTGTGGATGATGATAAGCCGTTTAAAAGGACGGTTGGTGGTCCAGGTGGAAGTCGGTGGAACGCATTTACAGATAAGAAGGATGAGGTTAACTCGCAAAATTCTGAAACTGGGGCTAAAGGAGGAGGAGGATCAGGATTCAGAAGTGCTTATCAACAACTGGTAAGAAAATCAAAAATGATAACTCAACTCATTTTTACATCACAATTAATTAACAAAACCAGAAAAATTGAAATAAACAAAATTAACAGGTTATCGACGATAAGAAAAAAGGAATTCAGCGCACTCTGCCACCACCTAATACTAACGGTTTAGGACCTGCACGAGCGCCTGGTCTCAGCAGACCTGCACCGTCTGCACCAAAGGAACCTGAAAGAAATCCGAAACGAAACTCTGACGAGAAGAAGGTTTCCGACAATCCAGAGTAAGTCAATCATCATAACTTGTAGTCTTTGTCCTTATCAACCGCACAGTAGATAACCACTCATTTATCTTTTTGCCAGGGTCCAAGAAATAATGGAGCACGAAAGCATGAAAAACATTGAGCCCAAAATGGTTGAAGCCATCTTAAACGAAGTCATCCAAGTCTCCAACACCGAATGGTCCGACATCGCTGGCCTGGAAGGCGTCAAAAAGATCATCAGAGAAATCATCATTTGGCCCATGGAACGCCCCGACATCTTCACCGGTCTTCGCGCTGCCCCTCGAGGAATCCTCTTCTTTGGACCGCCAGGCACCGGAAAAACAATGTTTGGTCGAGTGATCGCCACCCAGTCAAAATCCACATTTTTCAACATCAGCGCTTCCTCCCTCACCTCCAAATGGATTGGCGACGGTGAAAAAATGGTGAGGGCCTTATTCGCCGTAGCAAAAGTGAAGCAACCTTCTGTCATCTTCATCGACGAGATCGACTCCATCCTCACTCAACGCAGTGATTCCGAACATGAGAGTTCGAGAAGGCTCAAAACCGAATTCCTCATTCAATTCGATGGCTGCGCCACCACAACTGAAGACAGGATCCTTGTCATTGGCGTCACCAATCGACCCCAAGAATTAGATGAAGCTGCGAGGCGTCGTCTGGTCAAACGCATCTACATCCCACTTCCGGATTTCGTGGCGAGAAAGCAACTAGTCAAGAACCTGATTAAGGAATACTCTGCCGAGTTATCAGAGCAGGATTTTGATAAGATTGCGAATATGACTGAAGGTTACTCTGGAGCAGATATGACCAGTTTGTGTAGAGAGGCAGCGTATGGGCCTATCAGGGAAGTGGGGCACCTTCTGCAGAGCCTGGATTTAGATAAGGTGCGACCAATGCGAATGAAGGACTTTGTTCACGCTCAAAGGCAGGTCAAGTCAAGTGTCGCCGAGTCTGACGTGGAGTTGTATGCCGATTGGGATGCCAAGTTTGGGTGCCACATCGGATTCGGATTCAGTCCAGATGATACTCTGAGTCAGAGTCAGACCTGAAATCAGGCTCCAGTCTCCGTGGTGGCGCTTGCCAAAAAAGATGATATTATCTAAAGATCTCTGTATTTTTTACATTGTAATTTTTACTCCAATTATTTTCCAAAATATGCAATAAAAATAATTCTTAACTTTCAGAAGAATAATTTTTCCAAAGACGAACCTCTGCTAATTATTTTTAACTGTACAAGTTTAATCACACTATTATGCTCCCTGACCCTGTGAATCGGAGTAGTAGCAGCAGCTGTCTAAGTGCCACAACGAGCACCAGTGCCACAACTAGTCACACGAGTATTTTTAACGACAATGATGACAGACCCGAGCAACCGAAACCCCAGCAGTGTCCCACTCCAGATTTTAGTACCCACTTTGTTATCAAAAGTGGGACCAGTTCTTCAGAAAACATTACTCAAGTTACGCCCCCTCCTCCCACCCTCTCTGAAAATGTTATCCCAACTATCACAGTCTCAAGTTGCCCCGATGCTCCACCACCTCCTCCCACGCAATCCTCAGAAGACAGTGGTTATCTCACTCCAAGTTTGTCCCAATCAGGTATCGAAATCCCAAGACCTCTGACGGCGCCTTCATGTTCTGTCCCCATCCTGGAACCTTGCTCGTCCAGCTATGCTTCTCAGTTTGGACCACAAAATGGTCGACCATCAACCCAACCAGTGGTGTCCCCATATCCAACAAGGCGCTCCCACTCGTTGCAGCATCCATTCATGAAGTCCCCAGGGGGATCATCGGTCAACCGCATGTTTGAATCCACTCCTTCTCGAACAGCTCTCCTCTCATTCCCCGACTCCCCCATGGACTTCTCTTATCAACCGATATCCTCATTCTGCTTGAGGAAAACGAAAATGGGGGATTACGAGATGGAGGACGAATGCTGCCCTAAAGTTAATGGTGACCCCGATTATGACGCAATCTTGAAAGCTTGTGGTCAACGAGCTCCTATTCCAATCGAGATGATCTTTAATGGAGTGAAGGACATTGAGAAAATTGGGGAGGGTGTCTACGGCGAAGTCTACTCCGCCTCATTTCGCTACTTCAGCCAGTGCTCATGGGTCTACAAAGTGGTGGCGATCGCCGGTGACATGATGGTCAACGGAGAGAAACAAAAAGGTTTTTTGGAGGTTCTCCCGGAAGTCGTCGTCAGTCAGGAACTAAGCAAGCTGAAAGGTGTCCTCAACAAGTGCTACACAGATGGTTACGCTTTCATGAAAAATGCGCGCATTGCCGTAGGCCAGTATCCTTCCAGTTTGTTGCAGCCTTGGGACAAGTTTAATGACAAATATGGTGACAAAAAATTAGCTTCAAAATTACTGCATTCCAATAATGGCTTGTATAAAAAAAGTTTTTTTTCTGACCCCAAGAAAGTGACAACGACAAACCAGACTTTGGTTCAGAGCAACTCTACATGGTCCTCGAGTTCGAATTCGCTGGTCAGGATATCGAATCATTAAACTTTAGAGACGCCCGTCAAACGCTGTCAATTGTTCTGCAAGTCGCTCACATTCTGGCAGTTGGGGAGTTTGCGTTGGAATTTGAGCATAGGGATCTCCACTGTAATTAATTGTAATTAAGATTTAATTGGAGCTTTGCGTATATTCTTAATTTATGTCTTTATTTTCCAAGGGGGCAACATCCTCGTCCAAAACTGGCAGTCCCCCACAGTCCGCTACCTCCTCAACAACGACACCATCCACGTCCCCTCGATGGGCATCAAAGCGGCCGTCATCGACTTCACAATTTCCCGCGTGAAACATTCCAAAACCGAGATCCCCGTCTACCTCGACCTTCAAGACGACGAGGAGCAATTCCTTGGCACTGGCGACCACCAATTCGACATTTACCGAATGATGCGTGACCACAACCGCAACAATTGGCAGGCCTTCTCTCCAAAATCGAATATCTACTGGCTTCACTACCTCGCAAACAAATTATACGTCAAAGGTCAATACACCACCGCCTCCCCCACGTCCTCCACCTTATCTCCCACCTCCACCCGCAAATCCGCCCACCACTTCCGAGCAGTCAGAAAACTTCGGGAACTTTCCTACTCAATTTTAGAACACGACTCTGCCACCGACTTTGTGACCAGTGCAGAATGCAAAGCTTATCGGGAATTTTTAGGGACTCCATCTCCAACGCCGACCCCCACAGTGGGGGACCCCCAGAAATAAGAGAAAACACAGAAGACTCAATTTTTAAATACCTTTTTATTCAAATGATTGCTTCTTCTTTGGAATAGAAATTCTTTTTATTATCATCAGTTTTAAAAGGATTCTTTTTTGCGGGAATAATAGGTAGGGTATCGTACGTATAAGTTATAAGATCACTCATCTTCACCAATTATTTTTTTACCTCGGAGGATATTACAAATGCCTACCTGATAATTTATTGTACCAACTAATCATTAATACGGTTCTTTGTGTTGCTCTTTGTCAGAATAATTTTCGAAAAGAATCTGAATAAAATAAATCGCACAATTTTTATGACAAGCACACAACATGCATTTCAAAAGATAATAATACTTTATTAGTTTCATATTTAGAAAAAAATAATAGCACTCATAGAAAATCGTTCCTATAAATAAATTACAAACTTAACAGTAATTATAATTATTATTGTTTCCGTTTAAAAAAAACTGAACTCGTTCCGTTTTTGAACTGTGCAAAAATAAAGCAAAAATTAGAACCTATTTTAAATTATATGAGACGTAAATTATTCGAGGGTAACGTAACATTTAAAAAAAAGCTTCTGGAAAGCAATAGAGGTGGATATTTTTTTAACAGTTCAGTTAGGACTTAACGGTATTTTATAGTTTCATTTTACCTTCAGCTAATAATACTTGGTCACAACGATACTTTCTTTTTTATGTAAACGATAAAATACTTGAGAAGTTTATCCAGTAGTAAATTAAGTAACATTGATAATACAAATTATTTAACGGTTTCATCATAAATTATATCGATAATTATTTTAATAACAAGTGCTTATCATTTAATAATTATAATTCTTCTCTCTACAGTTTTCTATCTGCATATTTATCTGATCTTCTCTCTGAATCTCATCATGGCTATTATATAATTTTTTTTTCACCTGATCTTACAACACTTATCCGACAAAAAGGCTTCTCTGATGAAAGTATTTTCAATGACTCTTCAACACAGTCGAATTTAAATAATTTTATAAATTCTACTCACAAACTTTTGCAATGACAGAAGCTAAATTATTAATTATTGTTACACTTAAGTACATACACAATTACATATTATGATAATTGTTGAATAGTTTAATATATTGTAAGAGTAGTATATATTTTCCATTTTTTGTACATTTACAAATACACAGTTTCAACAATAAAGCTTTATTTTGACACAACAATAGTTAATCTTCTTTGTGGCTGCATGGCAGTTAGTTTTTTAGCCTCGTTAATTTTTCTTCGTGAATTTGGTGTCTTGTTTTTTTTACGGATGTCCAACAATCCATCCAACGAAAACGAATTCCACACAACAGCTCCGTAAACGCATAACAATAACAATTCATTAAACAAACTACATAATAGAGCTATACGTTTTGGATAAACTATTCCATTAAAATTAATTCACGATTAACAACAATCAATAATGTATTTGAAGGGATATAATATTCTGTTTTCTATTTAACGACTAATGAAGATTTTAAAATTCTATAATCTTATAATTTTTTGGTTCCTTCAGCATCTTCAAGTTAAATAGCATATAAAAAAGATAAGTTAACTTAAGTACTTATTATTATAGTTAAAAGGAAAAATAAACGAAAATATTATGGCAAATCGAAAAAATGATATTCCGAAATACACTCTTCAAAATACTCAGATAACTTCTTACAGTTAATTTTCAAACAAAAATAAGCATAAAATCAAGTCTCCAATAATAATTTTTAGAATGACAGGCGAATTATCATATTTTCACAGACATTTTCAAGCTACAACACTAATTCACTACTTGTTTTACTTTTGAAAAATGTACTCGATAAATTGCGAGTACAACAATTATTAGTTATTGCAATCCCTGCAAATATTTTTTTCTTCTTATTATTTTTGGAAGACTAAAAAACGTATATCAAGTCTACAATTATTATTTATCTTTTTCATTTTTTTATCTGGAAAAGTTTGTATCCAATTTACAAAGCTGCAAAGTAAACCAAATACTAAAACACTAGTCCATATACTTAATTAACTTCCTAATTATCTTTTTCTAAATGTATTCAATACTGTTATCATTTGTGGAGGACCCTCGATCAACACAATTATTATCTTGATGATGACCCTGACCCCCTCCCCCACCACCAGCGCCTGCAACAGCCCCAGCATTTTTATTAGCCATACTTTTATTCTTCGCCGCCTTGTTCACTTTACTGTACAGAGGCATCGTTAAAAATGGTTCATTATTATTCCCCGAAATATCCTGAATCGAATTATCCTGATTTCCAGAATTGTTTGGCATTGTTGTGGTTGTAGCACCGCTTTTCTTTGTCCGCTTTTTCGTCTTGTCCACCTGCGCATACAACTGACTCACATCTTGAGAATGAAGACCTCCCGCGGCCCCTGAGGAGCTGGTCGACCTTATCGAATCCCTTTCGTCTTGATGACGACCCATGTCTCCTCCAGAAGTCTTAGATTTCCCCTTGGGCTTCACTCTGGAGTACCCAATGTCTTCATAGTAATCACTTCCGTTTTTCCCATCCTCTGAATCCACCAGATCATCTTTGCTCTCGTTCAGCCTTTCGTAAGGAGGGTACTTCACACTCTCGTACATTTGGTCAGGCTTATCGTCATCCTCATCGTCTTCGTCCGACCCCAGAGCTGGTTTCACTCTACTCAAATTACCAGGTGCCCTTTTCGAGGAGGAACCTGAAGGATCCTTCTTCTTGATCTTTTCATAGCCATGCTTCTTCCCTTTCGATTGTCCAGGCTTTTTAACCCTTTCATAAAATTGGTCCTCTTCTTCCTCCTCGTCATCCTCATCCTCCTCATCAGAGTTCCTCTTCTTCTTATCAATCACTTGATACAGTTCTCCTCCATCGTCATCATCATCATCCTCCTCCCTTCTTCGACGATCTCCAATTTCCTGATAGTGATCTGAAGGCTCCTTACACCCTCCAATTTCTTGATAAGTGTTATTCAGGTTCCTCGGCTCAATCTCATGATAATTTCCCGAGTCCAGTCTTATTCTTGAACCACTCCCTCCTCCAGGAGGAGGAGGAGCTGTGGAGGTTGACACTGACGATGATGAGGTACCCTGTCGATTACTCCTTCCAGCTGGAGTCTTCTCAGGAATTATATTGTAGTTATCTTCGTCAACTAATTCGCGATGTTGACGAGCCGTCGATGAAGACGAAGGTGAGATATCAATCCTCCCCGACCCCGGACTCCTCAAATGATGAATAGGAGGAGGCGGTGGCTCATCAATTGTATTATTGGCATTGATTGTGGCACTTGAACTCGGAAACAGGTTTTCTCGAACAACTTCAAATTCGGAATAGCTAATATCCGCCTTCGACCAGCGACGACTGTCCACTGTGTCGGCGTCCATCGGATTACTGTTGTCCATCAGACTTGCCGCTCGTTTGCTCCGATGATGAGGAGGAGCAGGCTGATGAGAATAATGAGATGCGGAGGAGGACGACGGAGGATGGTGTGAGGTAGATTCCTTCGATGGGGGAGGAGGTGGCAGTGGATTCTCACTGCCGATGGGAGGCTCCCTCATCATAATTTGCTGACTAGATGATGTAGAGGCGTTGGAGGCTGTTGGCGTCACTGGCGTTTTACCCTGCTGCTTCTTCTTCTTCGTAACTTGGGCGTACACAGGGGGATGTGACGATTGAGGGGAGGGGAGAGGAGGGGGGATTTGCGGAAGGGCGTTTGGTGAGGAGGGTACTGCAGGTATTGCTGGAGATTGGGCACCTGTTGGAGACAAGTCAGGTGGTGGCACAAGAGGAACTGGGGGCAGAGGCGAGTTCGCTTCTCTCCGTTCGGGAATCGGGGACGAGACATTTGGTCCACCCAGCCATGTGGGTCTCCTCGGATTATTATTGTCGTGGTCTCCAGGAATGCGCATGTAATTGCTATCGTTGGGGTCATCTATGGCGGCGTACATTTCTTCAGAGTCGTCAGAAACGGTGGCGTAGTGCGAGTCGTAGTTCCGGGTGTTGGCGACCACCTGATTGCGAATGTTCGAGAGAGGCTCTCGAACGCTGATGGAGGTGTAGCCTCGGGAGTCTTGGGAATCGCCAGAGAAGTGAGAGGCGTTGTCACCGTTGAGGACCTGTGGTTGACTGCTGCGACGCCACTGTCTACCCACGCGTCTTGGGGGAACGGGACCTTCGGCGTCTGCGGAGCTGCCGATGATGGCGCCACCTCCACCACCAATATTTTGAATGGCACCGGAAGACGAGGCTCGAATTTGGGAGGAGGAAGATGGACCCCCATTCCCGGATGAAGGACCGCCTCCCATTGCTCCAACAACTTGTCTTGTGAGGAACTGAGGAAGGTCGTAATTATCGGTGTCGGTCTCTTCATCGTTATTATTGGAACCTTGAGCTCTAACCCGTGCATAAGGATGTTCTGCAGGATTCTTCTTTAATTTCGCATAAGGATGGTGTAAACTGGCGCTTGCGTAGGTCTCCGAATCTGAGGAAGGTGTAGCCTCCACAGCTTTCACTCTCGAGGCAGCAGAACCACTACTAGGCCCTGGGGGGATGCCATTTACTACAGGGACGCCGACATTGGAAGATGATCCTTTTCCTGATAAGGCGGCTATAGGATTTTCACGGATTTGAGCGTAGTGGCTAGACCGCTTGGAAGAGGATCCTTCGGGAAGCGGGGTCTCCCCAACGGTCGCATACAGTTCGGAAGTGCCGTCATGACTGAGAACGGAACTACTGCGACGCGGAGGATGAGAAGT
>JAQIXW010003327.1:0-13372 GCA_034700685.1 Willowsia buskii | reverse complement strand
GCTGACTGCTGACTGAATTCCCTGAAATGAAAACAATGGGAAACCCCATTGCGTGGTTACACATCACAAAATATCAGACTCTCTTTCCCTCTTTGCGTTTATTCATCTCATTTTATTCGGCAGGGGAAATATAATATACGCATTAATTATCCATATGAGCTGTCGTAAGGGTTAGAATTAATGTTTATCACGAGTTTGAGTGCCAATGCCAAGCTATACGAGTACGCTTTACTCCAGAAAACGTTCCTTGCGGCACGTCGTAATCGTAACCGTAATAATAATCATAATTACGCGGATTTCGAGAGAAGCGGTGGAAAGCTTTATGTAATAAACTCAACTGTCATCATTGCAGAACGATCAAGCTGAAATAAAAGTGATATAATGAAATGTGTCTAGGGAGCTCTCTTTCATGTCGTTGTGGCCAGCTCACATGCGAATCGTGAATGCGAGAGTAGTAATTATTTACAGGTGTAGCGAGAAAAGCAAAATGTATCCATTGGTGTAACAGCAGTAGCCGTCACTCGAATGCCTATATATACAGACGTACATTTATAGGCTTCTGGTGTGAAAAGCGCTTTCGTACAAATTTACAAATGAGATCATTTTTCCGCCGTTACGATAATGGCATTCGCATAATAGACACGCATGTCTGCACAAATTTTAAATTTCAGTGTAATATGCGAATTTATAACCATAAGGAAAACATTACACCGTGGATTTTTTAATATGTGAAAATAAAAGCAGATGAGGGAGTTCCTATTATGCTGTTCTTTTCAACTCCTGCTGCTTGCCGCTTCAACTGTTCGAAACGGCATAATATCTTGGGATGAATGTTTTTAACTGATTGCCCTTCCCCTGTTATTATGTTGCACGAAGAGGAGGAGTACAAAACATTATCAAAGCATTTTAGAGAAAACATCATGACAAAAATGCATTGTAACAGATGGGGAGTAAACCATTTCCCAGTTGCAAAAGCTTTCTCTCATTGGCAGCAGCATGCAAAATCGCCATCAAAACTCCTTTGTTCCAGACTCTTTCTCTTTCATGCATCGTCTTTTTGTTTCTTCTTGATGTGGGAGAGACTTCAAGTATTCTTTCTTTTATAGCAACACAAGTATTCATCATAAACAAAAGCAACTTTTCTCAGATGCGAGGATGCCGTATGGAGCATATAAATGAATGCATGGAGTTCTGTTTTTAGTAACTTTGTAGGGACTTCTGTATGGCCACACTTGTTTTTTCCACATATTTCACCAGGCGATGTAGGCGTTGACGATACATATTTAGGTATATATAGATTCAGCCCGGGTGTATAGAGATTACTGACGGTGTTTTGGGAAAGGAAAATGCTTTCTACAAAAATCTAATCGTTGATTTTTCTCACAGTACTTTTACATGCCTTGTAGCACCCACTTGAATTTTTCTCTGGGAAACTCCAAGTTTCCTCTGCTTTCCTTGCGCGAGTTCATTTTCTCGGTTCTTCTCTTTTTTTCTTGCCTTCGCTCTTTCAACACGTGGCATAGTATAAAAGCTTTAATCAGTTTATTTAGATAAACAACTGGCGGAGTTGGTAATATTATTTATACTGGGAGAGCGGCTTGAACCTTTTCGTCATTCCCAATGGTTCTTGTCTTGCTTGTAAACATGAGGACAAGAAAGTGCAAGGTAGAAAGTTTGTTAAGTGAATTAATGAACACGTGTGCTCGTACTTGACTGCTTCACATAAACACATATAATAAAGCAACAATAATCGTTATATTCATCCATCAAAATATTATGATGCTTTGCCTCTGTAGGATAGTAGATGCCTAAGCTATATTAGAGACTGGGAACGTGCGAATCGGTCGATTTTCTGCGATCGTGGTTTTTATCTTAAAGGCTTAGTAAAGCATATCTTTACTCTCGAGTTTTAATGATAAAAGCGCTAGACGCTACAAATCTGATGATGGGTATAATCAGGAATGAGTCAGTTGGGGTTGATCGATGAAACAACCAGTTAAGCATGTGACCAGAAGAGTTTCTCATAAGCATTTAGTCAGGCCATATAAATGCTCGAATTCGTACAGATCATCCTGGCAAAGGAAAAAAGAAAGTATGTAATGTAGTTGAAAGTTGCCAATCTAGCAAATACAATGATAAACCACGCGATCAATATCGCCGGAGTGAGCCATCAATGTTTAACTTTAGAACATTATTTGGAGCATGTAATTGTAAGAAACAAAATTCGATGAGTTTATGCAAATTTTAATTAAGTAAAAATTACCCTGCATGTTAAAGAAATTAAAAGTGACAGTATTACACAATGCGTGTTCCTTTTATAGAGTGTGAAATTGACTTTGTTAAAATGTAATGTGATTGTGATGTGTGTAAATCCATGACACACTATCTTAATGTCTTTATTTGCAATCTTACTACTACGAAAGAGCATAATATAATCTGTAGGAAAAGCAGTAGTACTATAATTGGATAACATACCTTTGTTTGGGGATTATGGGATTTATCTACATGCATACCTTAAGAATTATATAGCGTTTTTCCCGTTTGCATGATAAAATCGATTTTTTTACTTCACTAATCTCCTTACATTGCATTGCTAATCGCTGGCTTTAGTTTTGAGAAATGAGCTCGAGGAAACGGAGAAAGTTACTGATTTTGTTGTGAGAATATATATATTCAGCTTTGTGTATTGTTTTTTGCTTCACATTTTCTCTGCGATTCGCCAGTCCATACCAGGGCAAACTTTTAGTCTCACAACTCCAACAAAAACGCACGGCATGGAAAATTCAAAATCCTGTTTTTATAAGGTAAGTACCTACTCACAGTACCCACTCACCTATATACAGGAAACGTACATAAACGGACATGAAAGGGGAAGTTTATCGAGAAATGAAGGTTTCGCGTTTATTAGTGAAGCTAATGACTTTGCTAAATTCGGTAAATTTTGTCGAGACTGAACATGGAATTACAACAAACTATTCTCGCTCCAGCTTTTCACTTTTCAGCGGTTCCACCATTTCCAATAAACTGAATACTAACCAAGTCATACACTAACATGTCAAAATCAACGTACGTTTTACGTGAGTGAGCTTAAGTAGACTTTTGTTTGCTCAACAGAGAGAGAGAGAGGAAAACCGTACATGTACTTGTAACTTTCCCTTCGTCGACATTCTGCTTGCTCCTGTCTTCTTGCTCTCAAAATCATACAAAATTCGTGCAACACACGACGCGTTTTTGTCGCGTAATTTGTATACATGCAAATACACACAAGTGTGCCAAATAAAGCATATAAATATGACAGTGCATGTCCAGAAACTGTCGTAAATGAAACAAATGAGCAGCACATAAAAGAGATAACATGTTTGATGATGACGTTCGCGGAGTGGTATTGGCTTTAGCTCATCAGCAGCAAAACCGCTCCAAACATGCATTATTAATTGACACTGCGGCCAAGTGTTTAGCAGCGAGGCTTGTGCAAATAATATGAGCATTTTTTATAGTTTACGGGTCTATTATATTTGCACAATGATGCTGTGCTTTTCCTAGTTTGCAGACATACATGCAATAATATCTAGTATTCGAGTGAGTTCTCCGCATTCAATATAATTTTTGCCAATAAGTGTTGTATTTGTATACAAAAAACACCCATCTATACACAAACAAAGATACGCGTCTAAAATTTACGTGCTTCCGCTTACTCCTCCGGTTGATAACCGACAAGAATTTCAAACAAGATTGGAGCCATTGTAAGAGTGTATTCATGTCTTTAGAAAGACCAATAAAATATGTGCCTGGAGGTTTGTTAGAGGATACTTTTTGGAGGAAAGAGATAGGAAGAAAAAAAGAGAAGTAGAAAAAAGGTGCACCGCACCACATCACATATTCTATGATGCTTCCTGGGAAAACCACAGGACGAAAGTTTATGGGCTTTTTGTTGCATGCATGGTCGTTAGCTCCAGTGGGAACTATTATTTGTACTAGTTTGCTATCTCTCTTACTCACTTACTTATAGCTTTGCTTGCTGTTTTGAACAGGCGATACGGGAAAGGAGCAAATAAATAGATGTGTTTTATGAGGAAGGGGCATGCATACAGGCATATGACACCACACTACTATCACCCTCAGTAAATGTGTAATATTTACCACCGAAAAAACCAATCTGCCTGAAGTTGTAAAAAGGAAACCGAGACCACATATCAAGTTCGTTGTTGTAATACACTTTTTCAACTGGATCTAGGTATATGCAGGAGATCAGACTGACTGAGAGAGCGGCACACTTTTTTCAATCTAGTTTTCCTTCCTGAATAATAATTTATTTTTTCAAGTAAAACAAGCTTTTTATGATATGATAAAGGTCGGCGCGTATATGGCATACAAAAGACATCTTATCCCGGTAGTATTTACGTTGTGCAGTAAACAAAAAAGATATAGTTCAATCATCTGAATATGTATATGTACAGCAGCAAACTGTGTGTGCAGAATTGAACAAAATAGATTTAAGACCTTTTGCAAAAACAATGCTACATTTAACAACAACACCTAAAATGATGTATTGTGGTCTCTAGACAAGTTTTGTACCATAAAAGAGTCGTCATGCTTTGGAAACATCTCAAAAAAATGTTTACAGCCAAACAGAGAGACGTAAAGTTGTGCACATATTTTTACATCATCTAAAATATTTTGAATTAGATTGGGGAAAGAGGAAGGTATGAAATGAATATTATGGCAATTTTACGGAAAAAATATAAAGCGTCTGCTATAAATGCCACTATGCATATTATCATGTTACTTTTTGCACAAGCAAACAGGTTCAGTCCACCATAAATATATTAACCACACCCTTTATAACACTACACCGCTCCTGTTTATTAGACACAGGTGCTTCAGTACATGAAATGGAATCATGAAAGTTGAATTCGGAATCAGGCGAAATTGACATGAAAAAAAATTATCTGAGAAAATCTACTCCTTTCTTTGAAGGTCTCAGGGTACCCATTTAGATGTTTTCTGTTCCAGCATTCCTCTCACATTCGTGTGTGGTTTAGTCCAATTTTATATTCAAAGGTGGAAAACTCGAAAAGACATAAGAACTCTTCTTTCTCCTATAAGACATTCCAACTTGCACCTCATCTTTTTCAAGAGGCATTTTTTATTTTGTCTGGCTTAAAAAATATAAATGAATACCATCGCATCGCACCATGTGCTCATCCATTTATCCATGTGGAGTGCGCACACCTTAATATACATAAACACATATTATGCATACTATTTTGGGTGTAACGTACACACAACTTGAATAAATAAATTATGCATAGCGTGTATATACCCTCTCCGAAAACCTTTCACCACCACCATTACCCCTTTTTACACACGTCTTCTCTTAAGCGGCTATTCTGTTAATCCAATAGCTTGTTCAATGTCGTACAGAATATAAAATAGGACCTTCCTTTTGCTTATCTCATATACAGGAAACATATTGCTGTCAAGCAAATTCGCTTTTACCTGCAAAACGTACTCACATATTTGCTCTTACAAATCTACATACATGAAACACTCTGGTCTGGTGTATGGGCTGCATACAGTGTATGTCGACCTTGTACTTCAAGCACGAGAGCATGCCAAGGGAGTGGAGATGTGGATGTTCGTAAAGAATTCTTATTTCAAAATCAAGACTTCTCCGAAGCACTGTTGTTACCGCTCTAGTAAATGCTTTTTATGAGATGATAAGACCAACAGAGGAAGAGAAAGAGGATAAAGACACAAAGGAGTATAGTGAATGTTACGACGAATAAAGGCTTGTGAAAGAAAGCAAAGCTAGTTTAAAATGGGAAGAGGAGAAGAGGAACTATCTCTATGAAAAAAAAAGAAGAGGATAAGGAGGATGGGATGAGGTACGCAGATAATATGCCATGTTGCCCCATGAATATTTTTTCATAAAAGCTGAAATGAAATAAGCTTCCAGAGATGATATGGCTATAGCGTGAACAAGCAAAAAAAACACCGTCAAACAAAAGTGTATATGCCAGGCAAGATATGAAGCAGTAGTAGGGAGCATATAAACACTTTTTTTTTTATCTTCGTGTACTCCTCATTCATGATATTGTATACCGTGAGAAGGCATTATGCTGGAAATATATTAGAAAATCCTGATTTTATCTGTACAAGTATCGCTTTTCTCTGGAATCTCCAAAACTTCTATTCTCTTTACCACAGCATTGGAGCATGCTCCATTATAGTAGGCTTGATAAAGCGAGCGCGAGAGCTTACTGTGTGGATGCATAAGGGAAAGATAATATAATGGAGAGAGTGAGATTCTCTCACTCCTGTAGTAAGTGAACCACAGACTTAAAGATGGACTAAATTATTCAACCTGAAGAGAGCTTTTCTTTTATATGTATTCCTATTTTGATACTTATACTGATGAAGCTGGTGCAATCCTTTCCTGTCTTGATGTTTTGTATACATAAACTGATGATATAATGCACTTTCATCAGAATAAACTATATTACAGGCCACTACTTCTACTAACCAACACTTTTGCTCAGGTTGTGTTCTTGGTTGGCTAAGTTGCCAAACAAGGAAAGAGATTCCAAAGAATAGCTTAAGAAAACGAGCAGCAGTCCAGACCTTTTTTTCTTTTTTGCAAAAAAAAAAGAAGAGAATTGTGATAGAAAAGATTCCGAATATATTGAATTGACTTTCAGGAAGAAGTGGAAGAAGAACAATGCGGGTGTGTGGCTATGGTGGTGGTGATGGTAGGAGGTTGGTCGACCTAATATAATATGCATAGCACCACTAACTCCACACTACACCCAATTCCCGTAAATTGCAAATTCTATTCGAAGGAATAAGAAATAACTGGGAAATGGGGAGTAGTAGATTTTTTACTTGTGTGAGCACACAAGGAGAGGTGTTCTTATTTTATATAAATTATACTTATATATTATATGAGAGAAGACTGTTGGCTCTCAGTATTTCGTCTTTATTCTTAAAAGTAGTGCATACACGTTTGGAAGAACCTTTCTCTTTCCGCTTTCCCCATTTTCCTGGTACGCTTCACTACTCATATTGTACGTGCATGTAGATGTGCTCTTCCCATCAGCTCAAGGTATGAATACCTATGTTCTTTTTTACCTCTCTGAAGACTTCTTCTTCTTCCTATTGTGCTCACATGCTTCACTAGATTCATTTCATATGTTGAATGTTGCTACTGGTATTTGCTATCATTATGACTGCTCAAACTACCATTTTGCTATATACTTTATCGGAAGCAATATACATAACTCTTCTTCTATTTTCTTTGCCTTTCATGATTATTATTACCTTCATATGTCGACACGACATGCAATGTTGATACTTATTGGAGGGGCTTGTTGAGAATTTTGGTATTAGAGTGGGATCCAGTATGAATAGACTTTAAAGTAGTTGTAGCATACAGAAGAACAATAATAATAAGTTCATGATGACACAGAACAATTTCGAAAGAATTCATGGCAATGGGGATTGGAAAGAGTGATTTGATTAGATGTCTGAACTGAAGTCAGTATACAGTTTGTTGCCAGCTGCTGATGTAAGGAGAAAATGAAAAAGTTTCACCTATCTCGGGAAATAATGTCATGTTTCACACGTACCTGATGCACCTATATATTATGTCTCATATCACGTACGTAATGACCGTAACGTTCAAAATTTCCATTTTCAGCTTTCTCATCCAATTTATGTTTTCAATTTTATTTGTAGACTCAGCATTCTATCAATTGAAATACACAGTGTAACTCACTAAAATAGACCTTCTTGTGCATATCCTTGATAGATTTAAAAATAAGCACCCACACTTGTACGTCATCATAAGATGCACTACAAAAACACGCCAAAGCTTGAGGATTAGTTCCCACATAAATGTACTATCTTACATCATGGCAAAATGCTTTATTTACAGGCAGCTAAAAGCGGCAAGGTAAACATTATGCTATTTTTATCTTCTCTTTACTTATTTACATTTGCTCAACCAAATGTGCAGTATATATTGCTATTGTATCTTCTAAAATCTTGGTGTTTCTTTAAGTAAGATACCTAGGCACATTCTAGAGGCAAACATAATAAAACACAATACACACGCCTACATAATGTTTAACAGGTTATTTTCCCTCGTCGACACTGTAAACTTATGAATGAAGACGGAGGAACTCAGCTGCGTCTGCTAAGTTCATTTAAGGGTTCATGCACTCTTCCAGCTTGTTTTATTACAGTAACGTAAAACCTATGTGCGTACAATGAGAAAGATGATGGGTGATGATGAAGCGTGTTGGATTTTATCCCTTTAGGGATTTCCTTTCGTTTTCTCTACCTATCTGTTCTCATCATTCTCGTACATACGTGATGATGAAGGTTGATGGATATCATTATTTTCTCCATGATGACTAGCCTAGCCTGTGCTACGTAGATTGTCGATTTCTTCAAGATGTGGAAATACACATTTTTTGTATACTTTTACATGCCATACTGCATTTTGTATGTGTTTCATTTTTGGTACCTTTTTTACGCGGATCATAAGTAACTTTTCGCTTCGATGCCTGGTGCTCATTTCTACCGTAGATTTTCTGGTTTTCTTATCATCTCAAGTAATAGACAGACGGAGAGCTGGGATTTGTGCAATATGTGAAATTTGACTCCATTTCTATGTGGTAGTAATGATGCAATCTTAATTTGAAATAGCATGCTGTGTATCATACATATTCCTTCTCTGGTTCGCTGGTTGCTACAAATACTTTCATATTTGCACAGAGTAATTGAGTTAGTAAATTTGATAGAATTGCCACTTTCACCGCTCCAATGGATTGATATTAGAAGGCATGACGTAAAAGGAAAGAATATAAAGTATACAGCAAAGATTAGAGGGCAAAAGTTTAGTAAAGGTTAATCAAACCCAGCCATAGAAAGTTTTAACGAAATGACTTAAAAGGCCTAATGGCTTATGGCGTATGCCTGCATTCGGGTTCAATCAAAAGCTTTTAAATCTCTTGCCGTATCGAGTTAATACAGAAATATATGCAAAAAAATTAAGGGAACTGGAAATTGATATTTTTACGAGAAGTTTTATGAAGACTTTGGTATCTTTAGCATTGGAAACTAATGACTTCCACAACTAATTTGCTCTTACTTTGATGCTATATACATCCCAAACGCTTGGATAGTCTTCTGAACCACATTAAAACTTTATTAGACCAGACGGATCTCACCTGCGGTATCCAATAACCTGTGGTGTAATAAGTTCGTTAATAGTTAAAACTTATTGGAAATTTAAGTTTTACGCTGTGCCGAGGTACGATAAAAGACAGCTCGTTGAAAATTAATTGCTATACAGCATGTATAGAATTTACTACAATGCATGATGTTACGCTTTGTTTTTCTCGATTGTGTGACGCACTACACTACAGCCAATTAAAATTCCTTTTACGCAGAGATGTTGGATGTCGATCCAAATTTCACCGAAAAGGAAAGAAGAAAGCTACCAAAGGATTGCCTTTTGCGAGACTTCTTTTCGCATGTAATATGGTGCTTAACAATATAAATATTGCGTGCCTTCATATTGACTGATTTCTCTCTTGCTCTATTTTCCACTATCACTTTTTGGTAAATAGCTTTTGCCTCCCCTTTCCATACCGTCTAAAACGCGCGAGACCAAGAGAGGTTGTTTTTACATGCACACAACTTCAGAATCCTCGACTTTACTTTACTCCTCCTCTTGATTTTATTTACTCTGTATCGCTTCTTGTACAATGCACAAAAGAAAATGAAAGTGAAACCGTGAGAAAATCTTATGTATAAAAACTGTGTCTGGTTCAAAACATTTTCCGTATCAAGTGAATGTGAGTGAAATGCAAATGGTCTGTGAAGCAGATATAAAAACAAAGTAGTGAAATAGAGGGAAAAGTGCGTATGCCGTGCCATAATCAAAGACAAGTAACAGTCACACATACAGCGTTTGTTTTCCTCGCGTTTTGGATTTTAGCTCGTTTTTCTTCATCATCAAAGGTACACGTCTCGTGCATAACACATTGAAAAAACCCTTTTCCAGTTCACACACAAATCCACAAGCTTCACATGAAAACTTGACGTTTTGCAGTTCTGAGATTGAATTTTTTCCATGCTATTTTCTGCTCACTCATGCATGCGACCATTATTACCACCGAGAGATAGTTTTATGTTGACAGGAGTAGAAGGAAGGTCTGACTTTCTTATAAAGTCTGCCAAACCAAGATATTTTTATGAAAAAGACTGGCATGTATTTATATTGAGTATCGTGTCCAATGCACCTATAATATCAATGTATATTTTTCAGTGTATTAGGATTGTGAACTGTAACTGTTCTGTGTAACTAATTCCTATTATGGTGTAAATACAATGACGTGATATCTTTTTCCTTTTCTAAAGTATGTTTTACCACATATTAAAAACAAAGAAAGCAGCATACTACGTAATCTTATATGATTGTGAAAGAGAAAACTCCGACAAGTTTGTGCTTTTCGTTCTCTTCCGATTTAAAAAAAAAACCAACTACTAGCAATAGTTGCATGTTATATAAATTATTTTTATGCGTGTGTTGTTGGTACCTATGCTAGAACGCTAAAGCCATTCTTTTTTATTGGCTTTATAGAAATCAATATTTTGCAAGTATGTAAACTTCAAATTATATGTAAATATTATTGACTCTCGTGGTGCAGATTGAAAGCTTTGGGCTCGCCCATTCATGCATTGCTGCTCCCTTGTCAAGAAAGGCGTCTTTTGATTTCAATAAGAGCCTGGAAACATAAATCACTTACCTTTCCTGTATGAAACATGACTTCCTGCTGAGCCCCTTCTCCATTTGCAGAATGAATCCATATTTCGTCAATTTTTTCTGCTCTCAGCAGCAACTCCATAAAAGCAACATATTATAGGTTTATGGATACACAAATTCGTGCATATAGCAAGATTATTAAGCCAATACTTTCGTTCCTTCTTCTAATCTTTTCCCATTTCTCTCGCTTCCATCAAAGTATCAAATTTTGAACATATTGAAGCATCAGAAAAATGAATGGGGTCACAAGTCACGAGTACTGACTGCACTGGTTGAAGCTGAGAATCGAGATTTCATTCTGTTTGCACTAAAGTTCTACCTATTCTCCAATTTCTTTATAGTACTACTGCATCATTTTGCAAATGCATTTACCACAAGAAGCCGCCTACGGCACTACACGAATTCTATAATCACATAAAAGTGCATGAAAGTGTCTACATTCATAGATAGAAAACATGATTCCTCTTTCAGTATTACTTTCACTTTTATGTTTTTAAAAGTTGTATGAAAAAGTTGAAATAAGGATCATTTTTAGCGGACTTTGCAGCCCATGTACACAGCCTTTAATCATACACCAGAACGGATGATACTATCGAATAACAGATAATTTATAGCATTGTGCATTGCCAAGATTCAAGATCAGCAATTGAATTACGTTCAAGGTTCAGTGGTGTAGACGATACTAAAGGATAAGAAATATGATCCTGAAAAAGGAGTTTCTTATTTCCTGGATCGCACGAGTGAAAAAACGCATGTGACATCAAAAGACAAACGATATTGAGTTACAAAAAGGGCAAAAAGGAAATCATATGAGCCGCAAGCGAAACCACTTCGCCGAACGTAAAGAAGCCCTTCTACATCCTCTAAGAGAGCTTAGTCAGGCTGAGTTTTGCTGGGCTACTGGGAAATTGGGCTTAGTCATAATTCCCAGAAACTTTTCGAGATAAACTGTTTTTATCTCATATTTTTGTTGTAATTGCTTCACTTAATTGTTTGATATTACTAGGTCGTCCATTTACCTTATACAGCGCGATTATCGATCTGTATATTTAGTTATAGTTGATGTTTACTTTAGTAGAAACTGGAGCTCAACAGATTGGCTGGTTCTCATTATTCAAAAGAATCTACCGTTGTTATTTGCACTTTGTTGGTAACTGGCTAGCTGTATCTGCGGGTACTATGTGATTTTACTTTCGAAATTTGGAATGGCACTGATGAGACAAATAGATGCAACCACAAACTCATGAAGCTTATTGCCTATGAAACTTGCTCTATGATGTGAATGAGAGGTTCTTTGATACTGTTTCTTCTTCCCTTCTTATGTCATCCCCAATATAACTATTCGTTTTGTTTGCTTGGCTATATACACATCTAAAAAGGAATTTGTACTTTCTTCCATTTAATTTTCTCTTTGTGTTTTACATAAATATACATACATGCCCTTTTAGGATATACGACTTAAGTATTCCTATGAATGTAAAGTCTTTGCTTTTTAGTACTAGTACTATATCCCGAGTTGAGTATAACTTAAGTAAGCCCTACGGACAAATACAATTTTCCTTTGTAACGGAACTACTGATGTCGAAGTGTACGCGTTTGTTGAATTCAACGAGCAAAGTACAAAGATATTTTACCGGTCCAACTTGCTCATTCATTGTACACTTTTGTTGAATGTAACAGGGCCACATTTTCATCCTGCACCTGCTCCGTTTATTTAATGTATCTCTCGAAATTTATCTTCAAAGTCTATACACGCAGAGAATCTGTTTGGAATTCCTAAGCGTTGAATGTCTATACGCACAACTTGTTCCGTTCTATTCATCTGACAATAATGCATGTAGACGATGTTCCTGATAGTAATCAGGGATCATGTTTTCTTTTATGTATAGGGTATAACCCGGCCCACCAAACGAAACGAAACTTTGTTTGCAGGGCAAAATTAGTACTAGAATTCCACGTGTGGCATATGCGGCATATACGCATGTTTTATGTTTTACATGTGTAATTTGACTAGTGTTTCAATCTATTATAACCATATATTTTAGAATTAAATATTTTAAAGAATTTTTTTTCGTACTATAAATGATCTTGTATATATTTCGACATCAAATTGTGCATATATGTTTTCGTCTAGTGATAACCACATGTTTAAGTATACAGTCAAGAATGAATCCTCCTATGATGTGCAAGATGTGCAAGCGTTGATAATAATGATAAAGTAAAAGCAACATTTTGTCTGCTGGCTGCAAAAATGGAAACATTAGCAGGCAAGCTTTTTGGTAAAAGCCGTGGAAGCACAAAAGCAGAGAAACCCGCGAGTATATATCAAAGCAAAGCAGCATGTGTATAGGAAAATTGGAAAACGGTCAGAGAAATAAAACGCATAGATACATCATTTTCTATTATTACTCTGTTATTATAACATAGTATAAACAGGGAAGATATATAGTAGGAATTCTTGTTGTAAAACGCTTTTCTGCTGGTAGGCAAATGTTGAGTTACAGCTATCCGTGAACAAATGAAAAACCGAAGGGA
>JAQIXW010003326.1:0-13373 GCA_034700685.1 Willowsia buskii | reverse complement strand
GTATTGGAGGCTCATTCGTACATATACTGTTGATCAGTTTATGTACTGATTAGAAAGAAAATGAATCTGATTATGGTAGGATTTAAAAATTGCAGTAGTATGTAATTTATTTGCCAATTTGCAATACAATAGCCAGAATATGTGAATTATGGCGCAAATAGCAAGACAAAAATATACATATTATCATTAATCGCTGAGGGATAAACGGGAAAGAAATGCTATTCTAATATACATCGTATGAAATAATGATCATGTGTAACTATCTTAAGCATGCGGAAGAATAGCAGATAAAACCTCCGTATTTGAAAAATCTGCCAGTTGAAGGATTGCAACCACGTATGTTGTGCAGTCTATTATCACCTTTGAAAACATTACAAAGAAGTAAGAGATAATGCTGCTACAAATTCAGTACACATATAACTTTTAACCATAATGCAAATAGTTTGTACTTACCCCGATTACAAACGAGCGACTAAAGATAATTGCTTTACTAATCTTGTACCTGGATGGTCTTGATGCGACTACATTGACAAATATTTCTTTCTGAAACGAAAAAAAGAATCTTCAATCACACAGCCGAATTTTTATAATCACCAATATTACAGTGAGCTACATACATTATATAATAAAAATGACATACCTCCAGTTGATCAGAAACTGATTTCAATTTTATTTCCGTTACTAGTCTCGCAATATCACTTTCCTTTCTCAAAATCTGATCTGTTAATTCAACGTACCACCAAAGAATCAACGCTTGTGCCACCAGTATTGAGAGTGTGGCTAAGGCAACCAGTAACGGAACCTCTCCCTTTAGAAGCTTCAATATTAGAATCCAATTTGTAATGACCGCAGTAAAGAAAAACCCAGCTAAAATGAACTGAGCAGGACTGCTTGCTTCTTGCATCAACCTATAAAGCTTTCTTGCTTTGTATGCTAATCCTAATACTTTTTTGAACTCGATAGATTCTTGTGTCTTCCTTTCTCCAGATATATCTTCCAACATTTGCTCAAGTTTGTTAAATATGTCGATCAATACTTTAATGAGCATTGATGATTTAACTGGCTCGAACAATGTGATGCAAGCAATCCATGGGCCAAGAGTCATGGCCGTAATGGAGGCTTGGATTTCAGGCGTCGTGCAAGTGGTAAATGAGAAAAGACATTTTGAAACAATTACATTAGAGCAAACCGTCGCCAAAACTAAACTACCAATAATGTAGACAAGCCGATTGTTCGCAGCAAAATACACATTTGTAAAATCTACTGGGCTGGAAGATTTTGTAAATACTTTTGACAAGTAATATGCAAAGTCATCCCATAGGGTTAAAACACTGACAAGTTTTTGTGTAGACCAAAATGTACAGAGGAATATTCCCATTCCTACTGACATGAATTGAACAAGGTAAGCTGTCATTAGGGCGTCTGCAAGTTGAGAGGATTTTCCTCTGAAATAATTTACCAACACAATTCAGCACCTTAAACAAAGAATGATAGATTGTCGTAAGATTTTTGACAGTACTGAAGGTTTGATATATATTATATGCCCGTCCACAGGTGATGCAATGAAAATCTGACTAACTCTTGTCCTCCCAGAGACATAATTCCATATAGCAAATAAGCTTCCCATGACACCGAAAACTTGAATACAAGTCGAATAGAAGGTTTGACGAGAACACCAAAGAAATTGATATTTAACTCTGCCTTGAAATATATCCGATTTGGCCACCCAATCTTTTTCTTCTTTAATAATTACGGGACAAATTCCTAGTAGCCTGGCTATGGAAATAGTTTTGACAAACACAGTGGACAACTGTTTGGGTTCATTATCCATCGACGTCGTTTGATAACTTAACCGTCGAAGTAAATCTTTCGTTTGAACCCCAACTTTCTGAAGCCATAATGCAAACTTAGCATTTCGTAAAGTTTCTTGTTCTTCTTGCATCATTTTATATTGTTTTAAACCTAGCATTGTAAACAAAATTTAATTTTGCACATTAAGGTTTATTGTATGTTAATTTGTTGTTTACAAGCTTGAACAAATAGTTTACTCAACTACAGCATTGGCACCGAAAAATAACACAGCAATCTGTTGGTATTTTCCGTATAAAGCACAAAAATTGAAGGTTGATAACCACAAGCAGTTTCAGGGCCTTCGCAAAGGCAACTTCGTTTGTTATACTTGAAGTTAATTATCACGCAATGGATTTTAATTGTTTGAAACAAGTTATTTGTAAGATTGTCCAATGCATGAGCACATCATTTCTGCAATTTATATTGTATTTACAATTAGTGATATTAGTGAGGCCATGAAAATTGGAAATACATTAAGCTTCTCATTAATCTTGGTTGATTGCCTGCATAAATAAATTAATATCCAGCATAAATTAGATGACCACACCCAAAAACTGAAAGGGACCGATGTAAAAAATTAATGCTGTGTGACGAACAGAACCAAATTCAGCATTGTCAATAGCAAACTTCCTAGTTAACATTTATCATTAATTGTCATATCGAACATAATTCAATGGGAAGCTTTCTCTTTGCAAAAGAAAATGTTTAGGATTAAATAGTATAATGTTAATAGTATAATATCATTATATAATGGTAGGATTAAAGAATTCTATGTTACACATATGGTTATGTGGAAATGGTTCTGAGATACATAATACATTCTCACTTCAAATTTATATCCCATTACTATACATAATGTATAAAAACTTAAGTTAATGACCTTTCAGTAAGATAGCCTACGGTAATTTAAACTTTGATGATAATTATACTGTTATGCATTTTTCATTTCAAGTAATTCACTTTATTTGAGCATGAATATGCTTGCGTAGCAAGAACGATGAATTTGATCCAATTTGTTCAACCCCTCTTTTAAAGTTTTTGAAAACTTTAAAAGAATAATAGTACATTTTCGCATAAACACGGTCTGGACTTCTGGAGAAATATGGTCCAATTTGTCTCAAAATTTTGACTATTTGGTTTTATTTTGTATTATGAGAAGTGGGGACACATAAATATAATTAACAAATAAATTATCGGCCCAATTATAAAGCTTACACTAGCTTCTGACAAAGCTCATTATTCCGCCTAAAAGCAACAACAGTTTTGATATATACTGTCTACTTAAAACATAATTAGTCTAGTCAATGTAATTAGGTATAGGTAAAAGCATTACTTAATTAATTTCGCACTCTACATTTAATGTGCCAAGGTCCAAAATAAGTTACGCAAATGTACGACTACATTTAAACTAATGTGATAAGTGATGACAGATGCATTAGTTGCGTTGAAGCAACCATAAAGTATCATAACGTGCTGCTTGTTGCTTTGAAAATAAATATGCCGAATTCATCTTAAGTTTCAAACTAACAACAACCTAACGCATATCTGTGCATACTTCTACTTACCAAAATGAATAAAAAGAAACCCAGCCAAACTTCCTCTTGGCATAATAAAATTCTAGCAAATTCTAAATATTTGCTAGAAAATTTAAACATTCCGATGCATTATTCTCCAAAGGCCTTTGAAACAGAGGAAACCAATCACTTGTCAAAAGTACTTAATAAAACCATAACAATTTCAAGGGTTCTTGGTTGCACTCCGCTGAGTAGAAAAAATACATTGGGTTTGGAGAACCGCGTTCCTCATATAGAATATGAATTCAAATGGGTATCATGGACATCGCTCTATTCTGCTATATTTCAACTTTTCACCATTGTGACGTGTATCTCTGCTTTAACCGAGTCTCTAAGTGGAACAACAAAAATTAGTGTGCTTTCTGTTATCTCATATGAGAACAGGTAATTCTTTAAAATATTTGAATATTTTACATTTGAAGGAGCAGGTAAATTTTTGTAGTTATGTAGCTTAAAAATATATACATAATCATACAATTGTACTTTCTTACAAACAAAAAAGCACATCATCTATATCTGAAGTAATCACGGCTTCCTATTTTGTGGAATTTTTGTCGATGGGATTCACGTTATGTTTTACGATATTTTGGAGCACGCCGAAATTTTCAGTACTGCTAAGTCGCTGGAATGATATCATTGACAAAATGGCTATTTCTTTTCCAGAATGTGAGTATCTGGTGAATTTCTCTTTGCTGGACTATAGAGTAAACAAACGTCTTAAGAATGCTTTAGGAATGTTAATATTATTATCATCTTGGGGCATTGTGCTCATATCAAAGTGTGTTTTTTCATATAAAACATGTGATGCAATTCAACATCAGTTATCAGTAAAACTGATGTTCATATCTCCTCTAATTTCTTGGATGTCTGCGTTTGAGTTACTAAAAATCTTTATGATGACTCAAGTAGTTATCGACGTACTTGAAAAACTTAGAATTCAATCTAATCTGCATTTTGCAGCCACAGAGAAACACCGTGATGAAAAGAATTTTAAAATTATAGTAAATTTAATTTACAAGGTTAGAAAACAATATCATCTCTTACAGAAATTAAGTAGTCCTGCCAATTTTATTTTGGCCACGTTTTTCTTCACTGCTGCAATCACAAACTGGATATTAGTTTTATATTTTCTAAAATTGGAATTGCCCCTGCAAATGACAATGTCCTCATTTTCGTTTCTGGGTACGCAAGCCTACATTGTTTGGCTGTACATTAAGGTAGCTGATGGCGTATTCCAAGAGGAAAGCAAGATTGTTAAACTTATGGCTTCAGCATGCTTGACGTCAGATCATGACCAACTTGAGGTAAATACATATACGCTAAACTCCTATATATCGCTTAAATACATTGCGCCTAATGCTTTAAAACTTTTAAATTGTTTTCAGAAAGAAATGTTTGTAAACGTGGCGACAGCAAAGCCATCACAGTACAAAGTATGTAACGTGCTTACAATAAACCGGGCACTGCTGGTTGCGGTTAGTAGTACAATTTATAGATTTTTTATATGCGATTCAAATATTAGCGTTCTGGTTTTAAAAATCTAAATAATATCTGCTTCCAAAATTTCTATTATATTTTTATCATTGGTAACAAAAGTTTTCATTGGAGGCATTTAAATTTATTCAATTTTCAAGGTTTTGAGTGAATGTACAACGTACGTGGTGGCAATCTTACAATTAGCTGACGTATCAAATACAAAAGTATTTTCAACACACGCACCCTTGGGACTCAGTAAGACGTAAAGTTAGATGAAGTTTAAATGAATTTGGTTGTAAACATATTAAATAAACTAGAAAAGGTTTCATGTGCTTATGATGAAGTGAGTAAAATATATGTTTCAATTAACTGATTGTGCAGGTTTTAAATAACGAGTGTACCAATGTTAATTTATGGCAATTTTGTTCATACATCACTGAATAAATATACGATTCAAATAAACTTAAAGTGCATACTTGCCGAATGTATAGTACGCGATTTAGATAAATAGTTAAAATATTTATAGTGCTATATTTTTGTTTATTTGTGCTAAAGTAAACTTTCCAAATAGTTTTAAAAATGCAATAAATTAGAAAGAATATCGGACCAATTGAACAATGTTGAATATTATAAAATAGATTTGTTTAACAAATCCTGAGTTTATCTTAAATCATCAAACCGTCATTAAACTCATTATTGTATTTTAGCAGTAATATTTTAGTGTGCAGTTCTCCCAGTTTTTCATCTACGCATAATCTTTCAACTCGATAATTTTCTAACTTAAAAACAAACTTGTTGACTGACAACAAAGTGGTTTTGCCAGATTGCACCGTCAAATCATGTTCGATTGTTATAAGAATTTGCAGATTCAAAAGAAGATCGACTATCCGTATTCCAGACGTCTACCAGCTGTAGGATTGCAACCACGTATGTTGTGCAGTCAATCAACATCTACAAGAAAAGACCATATTATACCAAACAC
Source organism: Willowsia buskii (assembly GCA_034700685.1). NCBI lineage: Eukaryota > Metazoa > Arthropoda > Collembola > Entomobryomorpha > Entomobryidae > Willowsia > Willowsia buskii. The sequence continues at coordinate 7,490 of JAQIXW010003326.1, read as the reverse complement.
TGTCACACAGTGTATTGTTTTGATTTAAAAATTTAATATTATTATCATAAAAGTCTTTCGAAAATATTAAGCTCTTACTTCTAAAATGAATGCACGACTGAAGTTTATCGCATTAAATATCTTGCATATTAATGGCTTTGACGTGACCACACTGACAAAAACTTCTTTCTGGAATATAAAATGTTTGTTATCGCTAATTTATTAGATGAATCATAATTATTATAGCCAAAATTGTAACCTCTAAACGACCAGTATCAGATTCCAAGTGCGTTTCAGTGATAAGCTGAACGATGCCGCTCTCTTCTTTGAAGACTCGATTAGTTAAATTTGCATACCACCAAAGTATTGTGCCCTGAATCCACAGAAATGAAATAGTTGTTATACCCGCCAATAAGGGTACCTCTCCCTTAAGCAATTTAAGTAGAATAATCCAATTCGTGATAGCTGCTGTGAAGAAAAGTCCTGTCACAAGAAATAGCGAAAGACTACTTATCTCTTGAAACCTGTGATACTGCTTTCTCACTTTAAATAATAAATGAAGCACCTTCTTAAGCTCATGTGAGCTTAATGGTCGATAACCAACACTTAATGGTTTCAATCTCAGTAATGTTTTTAATTTATTAAACACATCCAACACAACCATTGAAAGCATTGACGATTTTACCATTTCAAAACATGTTGTAAATGCAATTAGAGGGGATACAAACATCGATATAACTGCGGTTTGAATATCGGCGGAGCTACATGTGTCATTTGAAAAAATGCATTTTGAGACACTAACGCCACACCAAATCATTGTAGAACACAAACCCCCAATAATATATTTTAGGCGGTTGTTCACTGCATAATCTAAATCACAGAAATCTAAAAAAAGATCTGATTTTGGGAAGTTTACTAATAAATTCAATATACATTCATTCCAATGGTTTAACATAACGGCGAGTTTATTAGTCGTTATTAGGGCGCATAGGATTATTCCAATGCCCATGAATGCAAATTGGATAAAGTATGAGCCCATTAATATATCCGTCTTAGGATTCCTAAAATGAAAGGAGAATTCAACTTGTTTACAATGTCTCTTTAGGAAGATGAAAAACGTATTATTATTATATTATTAAATAAATTACTATCGTACTCGTCTAATGCAGATACTAGTAGAAAATGGCTAGGTATTGCACGTCCTGAAATCAAATTCCATATTGCTACCGAGCTTGTAATTACAACCATAAATTGAATGATGAAAGAGTATAATGTATGACAAGATAATAACTTAAACCGAAATTCAACATGGTTCCGTAGTTTCCCTGAATCCTGCTTGTTAATTTCATTTGGTATTAATGGGCAAGTCCCTAGTAGCCTTGAAATTTTGATGGTGTTTATAAATACTTTGGACAAGTATTTTGATTCTACTTCCATGAATGTGATATTTTAGTTTGTGGAGATAAATAGATAAGCTCCGCTGAGATGAAAATTAAATGCTGATTTTTATATTTACAAAGTTTGAATTAGGAACGTTAGTGTCACGCAAAAAGTCTCACGTAGATCTCTAGACAATTTATTAATTAGATAATTCGATAGACAAAATCTATTGTAGGGTTAAAACACAGAGTTGGATGGTAAAGCACACAAATTGTCTTTGAAAGATAAAGCATTAATGTTTCCTGTTGGATTAAATTAGAGTAGTTTTGATGTATTTTTTGTACAATGGGATACTGACATTTGTGTGCTTAATGATAAAAATATCTGCAATATTAATAAGAACATTCCACATATGGTACAGTTGGGACAATCGCTAATTATTTTATTGGGTTATGAAACTGTTTGTAGGAGAAACATTTACCCGTTTCACTTTATTGACATTTGTTGAACATTGAAATTGCAAGCATCAGTTAATGACGTAAAAATAATGTATTATTCAAAATATTTGTAGCGCAATCCACGCAATGACACAATATACTTTTCGGTGAAGCTGATTTTTGCTTGAAATGAACAAAATATATTTTGTTAAGATTTGCAATGTAACAGGGTACTCGGGTGTTAACGAGATTTTATTTATCAAATCCAACGTTTCGATTCATTTACATGAATCCTCATCAGGGAATATATTTGCTGAAAAATTGATATGATGAGAAAAACTGATAATCAACACTGAGCACTGATTAAAATTTCAATCCAGTTTTATTTGTCGGTATTTGAACTAATTGTAGTGGCGTTTGTGATAATAACATTTATATCCATTCCAAGCTTGTGGCAGAAAATCAAATTCTTTTAAGAATTCAATTCAAGCTTCGATGGAGCAGCCAGAAACCTTGCTGCTTCAGTCAAATTCCCAGCATGAAATGACTTTATCGTACAAGTGATGTGCCATTTTCATAATTTCTGAGCTTTATAACAAATAAATCATTGGTTTATACTAATAAAATGAGTTGAAGTGAAATACGACGATTCTATTTATTTCAGCCGTCAATTACCAATACACGATTTCCATTCCAAGAGTCAATGAGATGTTCTCATGCTAACGTCCATAAAACAAGTTTTAATAAACGACTCACCATTTCTGTCATTTTTATTCACGCGTTATACGAGACTTCCTTGTTCATATCGCGAATTTATTTGATGAACGCCTTAAAACATTGCTTGCACACAACCGAGTTTTAATTTTAAGATACAATGCATGAATATACATAATCAAAAACTTACAAATAAACCGAAATTTTCTAAACCTTGACTCAATCATACTGCAAACTAACGATAATATTATGCCGACGAGATATAAATAAAATATTGTTTGCAAATTTGAATACATTTGTAATGCTCTTACAGGTTTATATATTGTTTTCACTCTACTTCTGGTATACCGCAGCCTCACACCAGAATATCTTTGCCGTTCATAAAACCACTCCAATTGTCTATATATTCCATTTTTGTATCAAAGTTTTAAAAGTTGTCGGCACTTTAGAACCCTTGGGTTTGTCAAACTGCCATACTAAAACCTGCTGCATAATAGATGAGTTACTCTTGAAAAATGATTCATAGTGATAATGTTTACTCAGGTACTCCATCTCGCTGTTTACTTTGTTGTCATCATTCACATATACTAGTTTCCTTGAGCAGTTAGTAATTTCCCTTTCAACTGCAACATCAAAATTATATCAATATGCTTCATTGGGATCCCGTTTAGGAATCGCATACGTCTTCTGGTAGTACGGCCATAAGGCTTCAAGCAAGTTGCGGTATTTTAGCTTGTCTTTGCTCATATAAGCATCATAATCTAGATGGACTTTTCCAGTATTATTAGGAAAACTTTTGACCCAAAGGGCGTGCAAGATATAAACTCGCTGAGCTTCACGAGATACGTCAACAAAGAATGGCACAAGGTCCTAATCTTTAATAAATAAATCTCCGTTAGAATCATATTCTAAGGAGATGCCATCTTCGGACATCCACTGCGACAAGAAATCTGGCATGAGTTCCGAAATAATTCGAAATTGAATATTTCGTGTTTCATGAATATTTTCATTTACTGCTCCATGAAAATTCACAGTTTCACGGGGGCCTTCTACCAGATTGTAAAACGATTCAACACTGGATTTGTCATTTGGCGCCGTAACTCCTATGACCTTTCCACAATGCTATTACTCATACACGTTTCTATAGCCAAGATTAGAAGCAAAAATATCAGTACAAACTTGTATATTTTTTACTTATTTCCGTGAACCTGCCTATTTTTTGAAGCAAAATAAGTTTCTCATATGATTTACATGCCACATGTGTAGTGGTCATGACCATTACATATATAAGGGTCATGTCCACTATATATGTAGTGAACAATGGCTATAAGAGACAAAAACCACCTCTCCCTTGTCTGTCCCTTATATCAAGCTATATCAACTGTATATTGATATAGTTACACTTGTAAGAAATCCTAAAATATTTCTCCAATTATCGTAATGTGACGCCGTGTAATATGCAAACATATTGTTCTCAAGCTAATTTCCATAAAAATATGTTTTAATCTTTGACATGCAAATTCAGTTTAAAAAATTAATTTGTACTCACAATGGACACGAGTATTAGATTTATTGTTCTCACTGGCATACATTTACTTGATTATTGCTTTCAATTTTTTTTATCCCCCGATCGAGTTCTAAGCTTGCAATACAATGCTCGAATGAACATAATCAAAAACTTACAAACAAACCAAATTTTCTTAAACTTTACCTCAATGGCGCTGCACATAAATGACAATATCATCCCAACAAGGTATAGGTAAAATATTGTTTGCAGATTTGAATACATATGTAGTGCTTTCACAGGTTCATATATTGTTTTCACTCTACTTCTGGTATACTGCAGCCTCACACCAGAATACTTTTGTCGCTCGTAAAACCACTCCAATTGTCTATAAATACCATTTTCTATCAATCTTTTAAAAGTTGTTGGTACTTTAGAACCCTGAGGTTTGTCAAATTGCCATACCAATACTTGCTGCAGAATCGACGAATTACTCTTGAAAAATTTCTCATAATGGTAATGTTTACTCAGGTATTCCATTTCTTTGTTTACTTTGCTGTCATCATTGACATATACTAGTTTTTTTGAGCAGTTAGTAATCTCCCTTTCAACTGCAACATCATAATTATATCTATATGCTTCATTGGGATCACGTTTAGGAATAACATATGTTTTATGGGAATATGGCGCCAAATCCATCAACAAGTTGCGGTACTTTGACTTGTCTTTGCTCAAATAAGCATCATAATCTAAATTGTACTTTCCAGAATTATTAGGAAAACTTTGGACCCAAATAGCGTGCAAGATGTAAACTCTCTGAGCTTCACGAGATACGTCAACAGAGAATGGAACAATGTCTTCATCATGTATAACTACATCTCCATTAGCATCATATCTTAAAGAGATGCCATCTTTGGACATCCACTGCGACAAGAAATCTGGCATGAGTTCCGAAATAATTCGAAATTGAATATTTCGTGTTTCATGCCCTTCGACAGTTTCACGAGGACCTTCTTGCAGATTGTAAAATGAATCAACACTGGATTTGTCATTTGGCGCCGTAACTCCTGTAATTGCTATTCCTTTGTATGCATTTGTAAATATTCCGGATATGAGAAGCCAAACTCCAAGCACCACACGCATGGTTTTCACCTCAAACACGTAATCAGGGACACTGTAAGCGTATTCAACAATTGTTGAGTAGGCAAATATGTACGCGTTGAAATCGCTCCGGTTCATTTTTCTCAGAATTAAGGTAACATGAGTAAACACTGCTAACACTGGCAGATATGTGATCAGCACTAGCCATATCTCCATTTGAAAAGGCTGGAAATAATATTGCCAAGATCTGTAGTCATACGAATAGCAAGTAAAGAACGAATAGGCAAAAGTATGAACTGGTATTGTCAACCATTTTACATCAACGTGCATAAATCCAAGTACAGAAGTCCCTCTAGATATCCGCATTTCAGGATAAATTCTTGGGTAAATGTTGAGATATCTTGACTTACGGCGATCGAAACGCATCAACCCGTAATTATGTGGCGCTTTACCCCAATCGGTTATCTTTTCGTATGGGAACAATGAACTATTTTCGTGTTTTAAAATAAAGTCAATTATTGCAAAGCGAAATATCAGCTTATTGCTTGATGGAAGAATGAAGATATTGTGTAATTTGTAGTCTGCAAAATTGACCGATTGTATGTACTGATTTTCGTCCAACGACCAAATATTTGGAATGGGGCAAGGATCTTGACCGACTTGTAGATGGTAAGCTGTGGATGTACGATATGTTCCTGCATTGAAGTAAATGTTTCGGGTATCGTTATAAATTCTCACTATCGGAGACCTTGTTCCATAGTAGCAGTAGATTTGTAATTCAGTTGTTTCTGTTAGAGGTAACATATTTGTAATTGGTGTTTCATTTATGGGAAATTTTTGTATCCAGACACTTTTGTGAAAACCAACAAAGGTCTGCAAGTCATGACGAACTTTGTCATCCAAAATGTTTAAAGGGTCATTATTATTATTATCGCTCGAGAAAACAATGTGGAAAACATCGTAGTAATCCGGTTCTAGCTCGCCGCCATAACTTGTAATTTCTTCAGAAGTGAAATAAAGCGTTTTTATTTCCCTTAGTGCCGTTAAGTATGGAAAGTATATTGCTCTCTGTGTCCAGTTTTTACCAAAGTGAAACTCTTGAAACTCTTCGTTGAACAGGAGAATAAAAAGTACACATCGTGGAAACCTGCCCAATAATACGTCTAGTTTCATTTTCGGATATAACATGTAAGCCAAGTCGAAACGACCTGCTCGGAAATACTTATCTACACGAATATCACTGGGGTATGTTATGACTGTGTCATTGAGTTTGTCCAAGGATGTTGTTATGTTGGGATCATTCAAGTTTCTTAGAGTAAATGTGAAATATTTTGCATTTGTAACACTTTGTTGGGAAAAGTATAAGTTAACACGTTCTGTAAAGATGTGAGCGTGGCAGTTGTCATATGGTATTAAGTTTTCTGCTTTGTAAATAAACTTTTGAAATGATGAAGAAGTTATATCAAGATTGTTGTAACCCACAAATATGAAAACAAAATATATATAATCCGACATGTTTAGGGAATACAAATTTGATAATAATTGCAATGAATAGAGTTTAGTTTTCAAAAATTATTCAGTTATTCTGAGAAAATGAAAGCTTTGTTTTTTTACTTCTATCTTAAGCATGTATGATTTGAGATATTAGCTTACCAATGGTCTTTTTTATTTTAAATAAGTGAAGCTAATAAAAATATGTATTTATAATTTCCCTAGGACTAAACATAAGATAGCTCTTTACAAAATTAAAATTGTTGATAATTCTTATCCACTAAGGGTTTTGATGATACAACTAATGAAATGATAAAATACGCTTAATAGTATTAATATTCTTCGTGACAAATAGTTATTACACATTATGTTAGTAAATTGAGAACAACTTATTGGCAAATTAATAATATAATGGAAAAGCCGGAAGTTGTTTTTGCAATCACACATAGATAAGGATATAATCAGTTATTTTTGAAGTAAATATTAAGTGCTCTCCAACCACATAGAAAGTAACCTAATTTTTCTTTGTCAACTTCCGCATTCCTAAATCCTAAGCATTTAAGTCTAATGAAGAACATTTTGTTAAGAAGAAAGGCGAACATTATATATTTCCTCTTTTACATAGGGATAATGTAAAACTTGAAATTTTATCCGTAAATATGTATCATTGAATCGTTGAGTAACAAATATGGAAATTAGGTGGGTAATTAAAACATCAGTTATTATTACAGCTACAACATAAGTGCAGTCACTTATTAGCTAAAACACAGTAAAAGTCACTAATATTACATGCTTCTTTGTTAACATCGTCAGATTCTCTGGTATGCTGCGCATGCAAAATGTATGCGTGATGCAATAAAAGTATTTAGGTTATGTATGATACC
>JAQIXW010003325.1:0-13378 GCA_034700685.1 Willowsia buskii | reverse complement strand
CGTTTTCCTATTTCGGATGAGAACACTCTATTATCAACATAACACAATACAGAGGCAAGCATTTGAGGCGCATACAACAGAATACCAAGAATGATGGAAAAATTCACCAGAAAAAAAACTTATTATAGGAAGATTGGAGACGATAGTATGTACCGTAGCAGTGCTGCTGTGCGTAGAGAAGTCTTTTTAGTAAATGTGAAATGTTTAATGTTCTATCGATTTATCTTCTTAATAGAATATCTGGACTTTTAAGTAGAAAAGTTAGTTGCGTAAACGTAATATGAAATGGCAATTTTAAATTTTTTCACATTTCGCAAGGCAATAAGTCTATAAAAATTACTGTGTGATGAAATGGATAACAATTTTTATAACGATGGCGGATTTAACTAATCAAATATTTATTTCCTATTTTCTGCCGGTATCCTATGAGAAAATATTCTAATAATTGACAATGTAATGTATTCGGTGGAATTGAAATTCAAAAAAAAACTCAAATGCCATGAATCTGCTATCCGAAATTTAACCTTTGTACACGTGATAGAAAGTGAAGAAATTAGATTTGAGTATATTTTCTTCAACATGGAATCTTGAAAGCAAGATCTCAGAAAAACATGTAGTCCCCACGCATGGACAGGCATAATTTATTGTCATGTGACAACTCTGATTTGTGTCAATTTAAAAAAAAGAATTTTTTCATCGCCTTTTTTCCATATGAAATCCCAGAAATAAACTAAATGCACAGGGGATTTCCTTCCTTATAAATATTTTTTGACGTGATGATGATCACTTCTATTTTCTACAGGCTCTACTATAAAACCCAAAAACCCTACCCTACAGTGTCACGCAAAACGTGCTTTTTCACATGGAAAAGACGAATCTCCAATTAAATTCTGCCTTGCAATTCCTTCATTTTGCCACTTCACAATATCCAGCACGACATGTACCTATTTATCATAACTGCCAACAATAAATAAGAGAGATTAATAATTGCTAATTACACGTTTGGCGGGGAAACCTGAAATGGAAAAAGGTACCTGTCTAATATCCTCTTCTTGCTTGGAAATAGTGTTTTTTTTTCAGGAACCACATTCCACAATCAAGTTTGCTCATCAGTTTTAAAATCTGTTACATTAATCATGGATCGATACATACTGCAAATTCTTTATCGCCTTTCCTCTCTCTCTCTCGTCTCTAAACGTATCATATGCAAAACTGTAATAAAGCACGTGAAGCAATAATAATAATACAAGAAGACATGCATTATCATGGCGACAGGAAACTTTCTCTCATTCCAAGCAAAATTATCCACATATAGGTAGGTATACACACTTTAGTGCTAGCAATAGTTTGCGATGTACATAAAAGAGGCAGCTTTCTCTCCCGAGACGCCTCCCTCATGTTGTACTTAAGTAACGGCACAAATTCCACTGTCTCAAAGTCTTATATAGTGGAAGCGAGAGAAGATTGGAAGCAAAGAAGCTCTCACCCTCTCCCTCCCCAATATTATGAGGGAATAAGGATCAGAAATGTAAATATACTGGGAAACAGTTTAAGGAGAAATTACAACTATAACCTGAAATAGTCTTGCATATTAATGGATGCATAGTCATTGGATATTTTTGGAGTAGAAAACGTAGTAATATTCGCTTTAAAAGCAGCAGCACGTTAGCTCATGGAGCGTGTAATATTTTATGCATCGCGTATTGAATGGCTTCTTCGTCTCTTCTGGTGGAGCGCTGGAGTTGTTGTTCCAGAGCAGAGGTGCCTTTAGCTATAACCGCATTGTTTTATATAAGAACAGCAAAGGTGAAAAAAAATATACAACAAGCAAACCGCTCTCGCTCCTGCTGCTGCTCCTGGCAGGCAATGCCACCATGTGCCACACCGTCAACCAGTAGCAGGTTTAATGCGGAGTTCATCATTATTTAATATTTCGTAGTCAAGGAGAGAATCTATAAGTCAATAAGTCCTTCTATTTCCATTTCTTTACTTTCAGCTGCCTCACCAGCAAAAACTTGGTTTTCCCGACTGCTAATATTACTATTATTATTGTCGCTTTAGAAAAGAAAAAACAATGCCGGCAACACACATCCTAACATGTGCTCATACACATTCCCAGAGGAATATAGATGGATATGCTCCCAAAATGATATTTATTTATGACTTGAGCATTTTTCCAGTGTCGATTTTTTTGCGATTCCTATTATTATTACAACTTTATATTATCCTTTCTCTTGCAGGGCTATTATTACCACATAAATTCTGGCTATGAGGCGCGTGGAAATAATGTGTGTAAGAATAGGCTATAAGTGTGCTTTCTTACTTTTACCGAATTCTTTTCCAAAATACGTACTAGTTTTACAGTCATTTTTTGTGTTCCTGTACCTACGACAGCTAAACTATAACTTTCTAAATAACGGACAGTTTTTTTTGTCGTCTGTCTGCCTTTCAGCTTTGATGGATTATTTCGATGGCATTCATTGTTTCACAATCGTACTGTATATTAGTACGACTTGAGAGAGAGAGAGAAGGAGCAGTACGCTTTTGTACTTCTATTCATACATGCCCCTCGTTGTTGGCATTGGCATACATATACAGAACATGTTTTTCTTAAGATAATATTAATAATATCGAATACCGGCCGACCAACTCGATATAGGAAAAACCGACGCTGATATGAGTGGCTCTGCAGTAGTGGAAAGAGCTGATCGACCACCCAGAGTTGTCATTATTATTATTTCTCCTGTTTTCTTTACATTTTCGTCGCGACTACCATTTACTCTCTTAGCATTATTATCTAATATTATATGGCCTTTAGTTTTCGCCAATGCTTGTACACAAATATCTGTTTCGTTCCATCCGGTTATTGATTGCTTTTTATGTTTTTCCCTACACTCCTTGTTCCAAGTTCCAAACCATGACTATAAATATGTCATCCTGATGGCAATGGTGTCCTCACTATATTTAACTGTGCCGTTTTGCGGCACGGCGGTGGTAGCGTGCTAGACTCCATTAGTAAAAAATGCTACCTACTCAGATGATAACTCGTTTCACCATTTCTTCTTTTTAGTGCTAAGCAATATCACAACAAGCGTTTTAACCGTCATTCCTCATTTTCTCAGCCTTTTACACAAACACACTTTCTCACAACTCCTTATCTAAGCTAGACACCATTTACAAACTGTTGTGGCTGATCCTTCTGAACAACATATTTTCTTAATGACGTGATAGCAGTCAGAGAAGATAATGTATATGCAGTTAAAAGTAACCAAAAACAGGATTGATGACCGTTGTATATTTAATGAGAGTAATGGGATTAAAATAACAAAACGTCGTCAACTCCCAGTATCAGAATCAATCGTTAAATTATTTTCTAATTGAAAACGCAAACAGCATCCATTTAACTTTAATAACAGTATGGCACACAACCAATCAAAAACAATTGCGCAGACATAAGCAATAAAAAAGAGTGTTTCAAGTACTATTACATTTATTATGCAAGATGGCGATAAAAAAGGTTCAGCGTAAGGATTAAACTCGGTGAATCAAAAAACCGTTGTTACTTATGGTGCGTTCGAGAAAAGGTGGAAGTAATGGTAGTAACAACACCGATAAAGATTGTAGTTTTAGGGTGTGCAGATCTTTTCGTATGTGTAGACCGAAATATAGATTGCCAAAGAAAAAAGTGCATAAAAATATATACAAGTAGATAGAGCCTCAAAGAAAAACGATTTTCTCTACTGAAAAGAATGTAAGTGGCTGTGACTGGAGAAACGGCTGAACTAATGAACAATATGGACTGACTTCTAGAGATGCCCTTCTACTTCCTCCTTGTTTTTCTTCATTATTTTCCGTAAAGTATCTACTACTTGAAGTAGGAAGTGTATTACGGAGAGATGTGTAGGTTGTGCAGTAGTTGTATTAGTTTTTTTATCCCTCCAGTTCCGCCTCATTTTTCCTTGCAATTTTACTTGAGAGGTTGAGTTTTTTTTCGTCTTTTGCTTCCATTTGCTTAAAAGACGACTACAGCGGGAAAAAATACTGGAAGCTACGTACTTATTCTTATTACTAGTACTACCACCACTACTGGTTGATTCAAGAGAAAAGTGGGTTGAGAGGAAGATAGAATGTAAGAGCAGTTAGTTCGGTCGGTTCCAGTTCCTGCTCGCAAATCACGTCTATTCATGTATACAAATAGGTCTGTGTATATTTGCCATCGTAAGAAAAAAATATGTGCTAGCAAAGGGAAAGCAATTATTGTGGATATATTTGGGAGAGAAAAACGCAAAAAAAAACTTTCTTCTCTGTTTTCGACTTTCTCTCTCTGCCCTTTATAGGAATATTACTTTCTTACTTTGCGTCTGTTGCTGTCGTATGTGTATTTTCCTCGTGCAAAAAAAACTGCATTCAATGCACTAGCTATAGCAGGCAGTTTTCTTTGCTCGTATAATGTCAGGGCTAATAAACATGAAGCATCTTTGTTTTTTCCAGCTCACTTCCAGTTCAAGTAGTTGCTACAAGTATGCTTACACATGAAGTGAAACCGGTAATCCTCGTTGTGATCAGCATAGCGACGGGAAAAAAAGAGAAAGAGTAAATGTGAGATAATTAATAACTCACCATCACACAATGACTGCGTGTGCAACACAAGTGTTCAAAAAGTCTGTATCTGTAGCGCATTTACCACACACCCACACAGACCATCAGACCAATTAACTAAAGAATCATGAAAGGATCGAATAGGCTGAAGGGAGTGGTCATGGTTTTTTTTACGTTACTATACTATCAAGTAATTATATAACATGGTGATGTACAATACAATGACATGTTCGAAAGTTTGTCATTTGTCGTGATTTTGCTAACATAATAAAACCAGATTTACACAAATACTTTTATCACCATTTCCTTTGATTATTGCAAATCTTACCTGTTGAAAAGTATACATCCAAAGAATTCCAAACCTGTAAGAAATAAGGAGAGTTAACTCTTAGTCAAATAAAGACAACATAATTTCATATTTTTCATTGATTTAAAATTATTCAAAATTAGAGATATCTTACATCACACATAAATTTGCCAAAATCTCCATCCCAGAGCCACTGTCCGTTGAGTGTCTGACTAGCATTAAAGCTCATCGCACACAACGCGACAAGCGTGTCGGCGAGCGCCAGGGAGACAACAAAATAATTTGTCCATGTTCTCAGCTTGCGATTCTTGTACACAGCAACCATGACAAGGGAATTGCCAAGAATTGCTGACAAGATAATCACCACAAAAACTACAAGCAGGACGAACCACAACCACATCATTCTGGATTCTTCGTTTTTTCCTAAACTTCGCACAGAGAAAACAATTTTTGTGTTCAGCTATTGGGCAGATTTTTTTTCTCGACTTATTTTTTTTGGCACAACAACTTTTCTAACACTTCATATACAATTAGACATATGTGTGCGAGCGTGTAGCGTTATGTTGTCGTAACGACAATTGGCAAAGAAAAAAATCGCTGTTGTGAATGTCGACCAATCTGTCTTTGGTACAAAAATTACAAAACAATAAGTAGGAATCACATTGTGTGCCAACTAGAGGAATTGAGTTTGATGCGGGAAAAGTGTCATTTTTACCTTAAAATAGGTAAATATCTTACGTCGGGACATTGTAAGCGTTTTCACACTAAATGTTTTTAGCACCTGATATGACTGTATACACTATTTTCAATTTATCATTGTTTTTTTTAAACTAGTGACTTACATAACACCTCTCTCACATATTTGGGTTGAGTTTATATTAAATTATTAGCAATTTATTTAGCCCTCAAAAGAAGATTTCTCTTTTGTATTTTGAAGCACAAAAAAACTCTTTTTTTTGGGTCTTTGACTCTGATCGTTTCGTTAGTATTGCACCATCACTGAACAGAGGTGAGGATAGACATGAAAGAAAAACCTTGAGTCAGGTCCTCATTTCCAGCAACAAGGTGAAGGTAAGCATTTGGGAGTCATGCTGGGAAACAGTTGGCGTTTTATGACTTTTTTCCTTTACGTCTCTCTGACTCTCTTGATGTTGTTATTATTGTTAGCATCAGTCAGTCACTCGCACCGTTTCACCTGGCTACCTTTGATGAGTCTTTATATTATTTAGTTTATCCTTTTCTTTTCAATGAATAGATACAAAAAATTCGCTGCAAGCGGAGCCACTGTGTACTTGTGCTAACAACAAGTGTTCCTTGCGAAGAGTCGGGAAGAAACCTTCCCAGAAATGTTTAGTATTTCTGATTTTTATGAATGCAATAAATTGTATCTAACAAAAGATTATATTTAATTAGTTCGTGGAAAACTTGTAATGAATACAACACAGTTTGATTGTTCCTGTTCCTTGTCAAAGTTGCCTTGCAACTGGTAATAAAAAGTTTTCTTGTTGTTTTTTGCAATACTTGTCGTTATTTTTATTAAAACAAGGTTTTAAAAAGTTAACTCGACAGTTCCTTTTTCTACTTGAGTACCATTCACAATTTACGACCTTAAAGCAAAGCCGTTGAACTGTGCACTGATCTGATAAATCACTTGAAGAGAGGAACGACGACAGCTGCTATCATTACAACAGTAGTAACAACAAAGATCTCTCGAGGGATGTTTTAGTTGATTGAATTATGCATTTCAAGGTATCATTCCAATGTCCCCTTTCTCCAGCTTTCTCCGGCAGTACTTCCTTCCCATGAAAAAAAGCGCGCTTCCGCAGTGCGGCTCCTCTTTTATGTTCTTGTTGTGTTTTTTTTTCTCGGCTACGTTTAAATAAGTGTGTAGCCTTCTCTTGTTTGTAGCAATGCTCACAGTATTTTTACGTGACGAGAACAAGTAAAAAGATAAACAGTGAAAGAGGGAAAGTGAGAGCTGGAGAGAAAGTAAGTACAAGTTTATCAACTATATCAACGTGACACGCAAAAGAAAAAAGTGTTCTTTTGTCTCTCTCTCTTTTTCTCTTGCTCTCTACTTGTATTGTTGTTGTTTTTTCTATTCTGATGTGAAGCAGAATTTTTCCGTGTCTTTCTTTACCGTCAAAACTTGTATAGTCATTTTGTCTTCCTGTTTTATAGTTTCATTGAACTGATCTAGTGCAGCAGAAGTCGTAAAAAATGCTGTAGAGGAGAGTTTTTTTAGTGCTTTTTATTATATTTGGAAGTTTGGAAGTACTCTCAGGCTTTTGTTAACGATACGATTTACACGATTCACTGAATTAATCGGAATATACCATGTGCACATTCTCTAATATCTACTACCCCTATTTTATAGTACAGTTGTTGTGGCATATAACCTCTTTATAGTCTTGCAGTGTGGATCAAAAGTGTTTTTTTATTTAATTGTAAATTATTTGCGATCATTCCCTCTCTTATAAAACACGAGATCACAACACCATTTTTTTGTGTTTGAGAATTAGTTTTTTTTTTCATTCAAAACCTTGTTTTTTTTTATTTAAAAAAGGTAAATTCTACTTATATTTTTGTCAAATTTAATCGCATAAAAGATTATTTAACACTAAAAGAATTTCTAGCTGTCCCATTTTCTCTTTATTTGTTTTTCTTTTCTCCTTCCTCTAGTTTTTTCCTCATTGTCTCAAAATGCATGTCGTAGAAGGCTTGCAAGTTGAAGGAGCTTTAGTGTTCTCAATGAACCCCCACCTTGGTCACCACCACTTCTACAGGCAAGTTCCTCCTCTAGTACCATTACCACCGCAAAAATAACTTTATTCTGAGAAAAAGCCCATTAAATAAAGTTGAACCTTTTATAAAACCCGGAGGATTTAAACTGACACAGTTTATCATGTCTCTTTTTTCTCTCTCTCTCTTCTCCCTCTCCCTTTAGCTGAATCCTCCGTTTTCTTGTTCCTCCTATCTGCTAAAGATATGAAAAGAAGGGACCCAAATATGGAACCACACAACACGACAAAACTGACAACAAGAACGGGGAAAAGCAAGAGCAGAAGAGGTAGAGATAGTGAGACAGGTGGAGCAATAGTATTAGCAGAAAATCTTCAAAATAATGTATTTATGCGCATAACTCTTGTTACAAGGAAATAAAAAAAAAGTTTCCTTTCCCATGCAAACTTGTTTAGAGTAAAATGTACAAACGTGCTTTTATGCAATATTTAGAGCACAAGTAGAAGGGGGGAAACGAGAGCTAGTTTTTTTAGTCTTCTCTCTGCCCTTCCTCGTCTTCTTTGAATGTCTTCTGCTGATGCTGCTGTTCTTCTTCTTTTTAGCTGGGTTGTTGCTTGTTGGATCTTGTATTTTCAAAGGAGAACATTTGCGATACAATATTTATTCTAATGGAACAAACCGGAGCACAGGGACCACGAACAGAGATAATGAATACCTAAAGTGGTTGTTGTACTAGTAGTTGTTGTAGTTAAAGTTGTGTGTAGTCGTGGAAGTCATATTATGACATTACGACAACGACGCGATGAGGATTAGTAGCATTAGTCGTATTATTACTTTACTAGAACTATTATGATCGTT
Organism: Willowsia buskii; assembly: GCA_034700685.1. NCBI lineage: Eukaryota > Metazoa > Arthropoda > Collembola > Entomobryomorpha > Entomobryidae > Willowsia > Willowsia buskii. Next base: position 4,872 of record JAQIXW010003325.1, on the reverse strand, counting down.
ATATATATTTTTTGGATGTTTATAAGAAGTAATCTATAGAATCCACTATTGCTACAATATATATATATATATTTTTATAGAGAGACGATGGAATACACATTGAGTATTTAAAATACACTGAGAGGGTTTTCTAAGAGGAGGATGCACGCACGACATGCAGATGTAGTCGTTGTAATACAATTAAAGTCTTGGGAAACGAGCAGTCAGATGGAGAAAAAACAGTTTTATTATTATTACCATTGTTATTATTATTATTACTTCTAACTTGGTTTTCTTCTTTGCGCTCCGCTATTCATGGACGCTTGTGTGAATAATTAGGTGAGTATTTGAGTTGCCACTCAACTTTCTTTATTTTTTGCCATTTCATTCATAAAATTACGAGACTAAGTACTAATGATGTAGCCGTTAAATTTGCAAGAAAAAAACATGTGCAGTTTAGAATGAAATTTGTTGGTGTTAACGAGTGTCGTGATAATCTCTGTATTAAATAATAGGGAAAGGGGCATTTAAAACATTAAAATGGTGATGGACAATTTCCGGATAGAAAAAAGACATGAGAGTAAAATGGGGAAAAGTGCATCATCACCAAGCCCGGAACAGCAAGTGGACTAATCTTTCTCTACCAGTTTCACGTACAAAGAGCGCTCAAATAATATGTAGTTTGAAAGGGAAGTACAACAAGATTCTTCGCTTTTGTCACATCATTTGTGTGTCTGTGAGAGAGACTTTTCAGCTCAATTCATCTCAACTACTCTATATCCTGTGGAAACGCTTGTGTCACTCGTACGGATCTAATTCTAGCTAGATAAATGACAACAGTACGGGTGGCGGCTATAGTGTCCCAGAACCGTTCCCAGGAAAATAAGCCATATCCTTAGTTGCTCCTGTGTGACAGTGTGATTTCCGCTTTTGTTTCATGAAAAGAAGATGAGAAGGACAGAAAGTGGAGCCCATTCAATGAAACAATGAGGAATTCAAGTAGTGGTGATGGTGGTGCTACTGGCTTAAACTCTGGAAAGTGTAAAATATTAAGCCTACTCATTTTAATACCAGACCACTCGTTATATTTGCTTAACGAATCTCTGAAAAACTTCCCACTCACCAGCCACACCAAAAAGTCAACTTTTCTGGTATTGTTTGCCCTACAGATACATACCACTCTTTTGAAACATAGCTTTCACTTGCTTTCTCATTCTTCTTATTTACATTTAAGTTAAAAGCATCATCATGCTTCGCTCTGGAACGGTGTTCTCTTTTCCGTTTCCTTGACTGCTTACAACAATGTCAACAACAAAACGTACAAAATCTACTTGAAATGTACACAATACAGCTCTCCACCAAATTTCGCTTTTGTTAAGACCTCCAAAAATTAAGTTCTTTTCTACACCTTCTCCTCAGTGTGGGATTTTAAACTGACCAAAAAGCAAATCTCTGAAATTTCAAGTGTTCACCGTTCAACACGCTGTATTTCCCTCGTTTGACTTTGACGGTTTCTCTTTCCTGGCTTGTTGCCGGCTAACATTTGCACATACAATATTCCCCCAAGTCTTTATCAAGATGACAAAGATGACATTGCCAAGTTGGGTTAATACCAAAAAAAATATTCGGATATTATGCTTTCATGAATTCATACATATAAACGGGTTAATTCCATACTTATTTATTTAATATGGTGAGTTTTATTTGCTCCTATGAAAAAAAATGAAAAGCCGGAGAACCCAAATATTTCGACTACTGTCAACAAGCAGGGTTATTACTGTTGTGTTAGCAGTTCATGAATGGCTGCTCTATACAACAGATTGGAATAAATCATTTTTGCGCCTTCCCATTCCCTATTTTTCTGGCTGTGCAAATACTCGGATGCACACAGACAGAATAAGAACTAGCAAGCGCAGAGAGGAAAAAGAGTAATAATAATAATAACAATGGAAACTCAAACGCTATAAAAGAAATGTACCATCGTGTGTGGTTCGGTCGTTGAAGGAGAAGAACAAGACACACAATTGAATTCAAAATCAAGTTTCTCTTTTGAAAGTCAAATGCGAAAGAAAGCGACTTGTCTGTTGGAAGTCTGTCTCGAATGATTTTTGTACCTCGGCGTCTTCTGAATTTTCTTTTTCTTCCACAGACAGTCGTACTCTTCCTTTTTATTTGTTTCGCTTCTTCCCCTTTTACTTTTCCTTTTCACGTAAAAATCTTTAGCTTATTTTTATACCACCACTCGTTACAGAAGAAATCGGAAGGGAAAAGCTGCTTTCGTGTGGAGGAGACAAGGAAAAAACTATGGTGCTCTTTTTTTCCTATTTATTGTTTCACGTTGTCAGTCCTGTTATTCTTGAGATAGTCGCAGAAAGAGCGGCAGCAAGGTAGCATTATTTCAGCTCGTGTATTATCCAAGATCATCAGCAACAACGTTGATACAATCTGTAAGAAGACCGCGAATCATCTGTAGACTTGGTACGTGAACCAACAACAATAACAAGAAGCATTACCTCCAACAACCACTTTCACTCTTTTTCTATGGTAGAATTAGAAAATCTGAGTGGGTGGTGATATAGTGGCAGAGTGGTTGTAGTAGAGAGAGAGAAGATATTAAATGGTATTTCTAAGAATAAACTTGTATATATGCACTTGTAGTTTTCTCATAGTACAATAGAGTCTCTTCGTAGATAATCCTATTTTATAACAGGTTGCAGAAATAGATAAAGGAGGAAGGATAGATCGTCTTTTTTTCTCTTCCTCCTCACTTGATACTTTTACTTAAAGTCCAAATAGGCTTACTCATTTGACGTCGGAAATAGGACTCTCTCTCTCTCAAAAATGTACATTCTTTTTAAAGAAAACGCGGGGAACAGCAGACACGAACGCACATACACAAAAAGCACTCATAACAAGGCTCCTCTTTCTGTCACCAGAAAAAAAGGAGAAATGGTTTTTTCTTCTTGTGTTTGTGAGCCTACTGGAAAATAAAGTGAGTCAAGTATGAGAAAAGAGAGAAATAAGTATTTGACTGACTAACTGACTGACTGGCTCGTTGTTCGGTTGGAGATTGACTGCGAGTGAGCATGTGAATACTGAGAGATTTTTTTTCTTGAGTTTCTCTCTTGCTTTCTCTCACTCCACAGCTTGTTGTATGTTCACTGGAGGAAGAAGAAGCTCGATTGGTGGTGGTGGTGGTGATACCTCATTTTTTCCTTGTTTAGGTTCTCTCGTATACAATAATACCACCAGAGAAGAAGAAGAAGCACTGGTCCAGAAGAAGCAAACTGTATGTTTGTATGGTAACTAGTTACATGTATTTACGTGCAAAGAAAATAATATGATTATAGTTTGGTTGTCCTTCGTTTTCTGGTAATTCGTTTCTCTCACCAGGAAAAACACGGCAGCTGCTCGTTGTTTTCTTGTTTCTTCCTCCTTGTGTTCCTTCCTTCTCTTTCTCTCTCTCTAGTGCATATATACACTCTCTTTAGAAAAAAACACTGAGAAAATTATTCTCGCCTTTAGTCAATATATTTGAGATGAACAAGCTGCTATTTTGTTGTGAGCACTTGCAAAGAATGCTGCTTCAGTTTGTGAGTGTGTGTGTTGGTGATGAATAAGAACTTTAGACAAGATTCTTTCAAGAATTCGCTTTTACTGGGGCGATAGGAGATCTCTCCGAGAATATCAGCAACATCAATAGTCAGCGTGGTAGAAAATAAAAAAAGATGGTGTAGAGAGAACAGTTTGGCGAATGAGTTGAGAGCTTAAAAAAGAGATGCGAGCAGCGAGCGAGCTAGAGAGAGAGAAAAAACTGGTGAAAAAAGAGTGTACGAGCGAGTAAACGAGCGAGCGAAGAGAAAAGGACCATGTGTGTCTGAGCTCAACAATGAGTGAAACAAAACTGGTTCAAGAGAGACAACACAAACTCCTTTCCCAGCTTTCTCTCGTTTTTCCCCTCGTTCAACAGCAGCAGAGGAAATGCTGTGGAGTATATAGGCAGTATGCTGTTCCACTGCTGGTACCACCATTGCAAGTAGAGAAAAAAGTGGTGCTTGTAGCAGTCATGGAGTTACCGTTACTCTAACATCGTTTTCTTCAGGGTATTCAATCCTTCTCTTACACATGAGCTTATACATACGCCCTGTGTGTGTTCTACGAGGTGGTGGAATCGTACATGAAGAAAATATGAAACGAAGAAGAAAAAAACTTTCTTGTGGCCTTATCCATAGTTTTTTTAGTGGCTTAGAAACCAACAGAAGAAGAGGAACAGCAACAGCATTTACTTAACAGTAGTTTTGCATCTGATGCCATGCCATGCCACCTCCAGTGTGCTATCGCCTCAAAAATTCCATGTACTTTTTCTACTTGGGTATTAGGTAAATAGGAGAGGAGAAGTGAAGCCAAGTTGGACAAGGGGGTAGAGAGAGAGAGAGAGTAAGTCTTGGAGAATACTTTTTCAAGATGATACCATTATTATATTATGATGAAACTTACGACATATTATAATGCATAGGTATATATAGCTAACAAAGAGAAGGACTAATATTATGAAGAGAAGTTATGTAACACTTGCATTTTTTCTGATGACGATTGCACAAATAAAACAATTCCTGTCGTTGGTATGACGGCTGGATCGCATTTTCTTTGTCGGTTTTTTGGACCCGTTCATCGTTAAAGTAGTCAGTATTTGTGTAGCCAGTGGCTAATGTACTATTGGGGGAAGCTGTTATTATAATCATAATGATTACCAATCCTATCATGAATTCTAACAAGAGCAGCGGGAGCACTGATATTGATGAGAGTAGCAAACGTCTAACGTGGGTTTAGACGAATAAAAACTAAAAAGGATAAATTTCGTAGAAAATACATTCTTATTGTTTGGTTCTACTG
>JAQIXW010003324.1:0-13379 GCA_034700685.1 Willowsia buskii | reverse complement strand
TTACATTATGTGACTAGAAACATCACGAATGACGCATTATAGTGTCCAATTTTCAAGAAAGGTCACATACATATATTTCTATTTACGTGGTTAATAAAGCGGAAAATTTGGCATTTTCCTGTCTAGTGAATAATACTTCCATTTCCTCATTTACCAGATCTGTTTATTTATTAAAGGGACTGACTTTGGAATCAAGTGTAGAGTCTCTCTGGCAGTGTATATCTTCATGATTAAAATTCGACTTTGTATTCCTAAACCTAAAAATAAAGATTAAAAAACGTGGTAATTGGCCAATGTATGCTTTACATATCTTATCGTTAGTGATGCTGCATATGAGTCAGAACGCCTGAATGACTGATTTTAAATTGCAAACTGATTTGATTTAGTTTGCCGTGTAATGGTATTGGTTATGTTTCTATTATATGTTGACCACTAAAAATAGTACTGAACTACTACTTTCGATTTTCACTAACTTTATATAATAGTCATATCGTGGTTTGGTGACCTGCGGAAAGTAAGTCTTGAACAAAGTCAGATTTTGCGAAAACTGTTTTCTCAGTAAGATACCTAAGTACCTCAAGGCATTTGTTTGGTGTAGTTGATTTTATATACTTACTTTCTCCATTCTGCATTGACAGATACAAAAATAGAAAAATAACGTTTTTACTTGAGCTCGTGTGCTTGTAAGCCTTCCTTTTTACCCTCCTGCTCGTTTCCTAAATTGGAGAAATCGAATAGACAACCACATCCATTTCCAGGTCAAATTCGATCAAATATTTACCATTATGTAAGGATAGTTGGTTATTGCTACTCTTTTCTTCTCTCATTTTTTTTCTCTTCTCGTTTCACACTGCTCTGCTCACATACGTTAATATGTTTGATGATGAAAGAAAGTAGTAGGTATAAAAAATCAAAGAGTTCGACAGAAAAAGACAAATCGGATCTATATATAAAGTTTCCACTGTTCGGCAAAACCAGGCGGATATTTACATCAGAACATAACATGAGAGGGAGAGTATATTACATAACAAACAAATAACATACCTAGACCTTTTACAGGAGTGGGAGGACTGATAGTACTAGTGACAGAATTATTGGAGCGGTTTGGTTTCGCAGGTTATTTTGTCCATCAATCTTTCATCCAAAGATACGTATATATTCTTCGTTTATTGTTGAGCTATAGCTAGAAGCTATGTGTTATAAAAGCGAAAGCGATAGAAAACATGAAAAACACACACGTAGAAACAACACAACATGCTACTTTGTATTCTTGCCGTTTCTCCCTCGGATTTATTAGATTTAGAAACTTGGTTTGATTCTTATACGCAACTTGTAACAGTATACTAAGCAGAAGTAATAATATCACAGTATGTAGTGGAGAGAGAGAAGTGGTTTATGGGTTTTTGTGGTTGCTATATTTGGATGCGGTATAAAAAAAATACTGAAAAAATGGTATAGAGTTTGTAGCCACCCATATGGAAGTAGGTAGGTAAACCTTTTGAATGCCGAATGGACAATTCGCATTTTACATCCATTTCCTTTGTATCAAAATGTATACAGCTGTCACAGAAGTGAGCTATGGAATCTGCAAGTAAGTGAGAAAACACCACAAAACCCAAGCGGTAGTAGCAGCGGTTCATAAAAATAAAAAGGGATAATGGCAATAGACAGCAGAAGTCTGTAAATACTTATATTATTGAAAAGTAATAAAACACAGCGGAACAAGGAGAATTATACGTGAAAAATAGTGTTATATGATGAAGTAATAATGGACTTACCATTCGCTCCATTTTTTGGATATGCGTGTCACATTCAGGCGGGCAAGCACACCAGGTTTCGCAGAAATAAGGGAAAATATATAGCAAAAATTCAATTCGGTTCATCCGATTTCCAGCCGTGGTGTACCACTTTGAATTTAAGCATGGGTTGAGTCTTAGCCTGTTTTATAAAAGTATATATACTATTGAAATTTCAATGAATCGGTTTTAATGATGGTGTATTTAACAGACTATAAAAATTTAGTTTACCTTTAGAGATCCAACTTTAAACTATAAAAAAGGAAACACAATTGGCACTGAAATGCATGTACCTGAATTTCATAAAATAGACATAACTTCAAACTTTCATGCCTACGGACCACCGTTTAATTCTTTGAGATGAAAGAGCACGTTTTTTTAAAATTTAAATAAATATTATGAAATAAAAATATTTTATTTTCCATGTTGTAAGCTCGCAAATCATCCGTGTCCCATTTATTAGCATGTCGGACATGTTTACAATAGAAAAACGCCTACGCTCGAAAAGTATGGCGACTCTTTGTCGTTTAAACTTTATACCAATTTCATTCACATTTCGATATCCTTATTAATGCGATGCTACTACATCACAAAAATCTCTTGATAATGTTGCGTGCACGATGTGCGCTATATCAACTTCCCTGAAACGGCAGCTGTCGTAAGATGCCTTGTCATTGCAATTTATTATTTGTAAAAAATGGCTTGTTTTAAAAATTCATGTCTTGTAAATATTGGAGTACATGTCATTATTTAACCAAATATTTTTCTCTTTTAGTAAATCAAAAAGAAAGTAGAAATTCATGGAATTGGAACACGATGTAAGATTTAGTATGACTTACTAATGCAAAAGCTATGTAAGATAATCACTGTTATTAGATATTACACATTACGTGAAACTAAATCTAAAATGTATGTTGTATAAGAATTTATTTCGAAGGTATTCCTTTTATATAGTTGAAATGTAGTTAAGAAAAATGATAACATGAAATAGCGCTCTCGCTCAGCACTCGACTCTGGACAGGTTGTAGTAAGGTCTTACATCAGCTTTCAGTAATACACATTTCACAGGAAATACATTACAATGGATGTTTTCGTTTTCTCTTTTCAATTTTTCTGCTGTCCATTTTCCCCGAAAAGCAATTTTAGAAGAAGGCGTAGTAGCGTATAGTGTAAGCACTGTTGTTGTTGTTCCTGTCAATAAGAGAATCATTGACCCTATGCTGACAGATCATCAATTTTTCATATTATCGTCATCACTTGTAGAGTTTCTTCAAGATACATTTGACATATTTCGATATTCTCCTCCCACATTTTTTGCAACGTATGTTGACTTAAAAGTCAAATTAATTTTACGAAGCTGTCGTAAGAAATAAAAGAGTATATATCTATTTCGTTTGAAGTATTTTTTATTATGCTGTGTCGACTCTGGGGGTTATTTGAAGATTTTGAAGTGGTTCATCATGATCAAGATGGTGATCAACTCTGAAAATATTATGTACACACATTCCATCGCAATAATGGATTCCCATATTCCTTTATAATTATTAGAGGAAGAAAGAAGCGCTCCCCATCGACAACATCGTATCTGTTAATAAACAGTAGTCAATAAAATGCTTCATAGCTTGTGCAGCTATTTTAATTTAATATTATGTCTATTAAATAACGCTGATATACCCTGGAGAATTTTCTTAGCTATCTGCTGAAAGTTTACAATTTGAAGATGACGATGATTGAAGATGAGGCCTGGTGCTCATCCAATATCCACTGACTCTCAGCTCTCGACAAAACCAATAACAAACACAGCATTACTTATCTAAGTGAATGATGATGATTGAAAAGAATGCTGTTTCTCCTGTACCTATTGGTTGGCATGTAGCACATCTAACCATAAGTTAAGTTAGACCGGCAAAAATTGATAGTTTATAACTTGCGTAACATGAACTGAATAACTCGAAGAAATATGGAATGTAACCATTCTCAAATCTTCATGTACACTCTTTCCATATATTTCTTTCTGTTAAAACATAACTTATTTACTGCTAAGGGCATAAGGTAATTCCTCCAACTTGAACTTTTACACTCACAGTCATCTCCTCGTTTCTACAACTCGTTATTGATAAGCTCACATAACATTTTAGTGTCATCAAAATGATATTAAGTATTATAGCTGTTTCGCTGAAAACAGACAAAAATTATTTTGTAGGTATTGCTTGCAAATCCCTCATTGCCAAAATCGCATTCTCTTTATTTCAAAAATATCATCATACTTGATGGAATTATGTATGTCTCGTACTTTTTACGGAGAATTTGTTAAGTGGATTACCAGTACACATTTTTTCTCTGGTGAATATTCAAGTAGATGAGCCAGTTGCTCCTGTAGTCTACATTGATACATTACGTTTTTCTCAGAGACTAATCTCAAGGGGGACAATGTGTGTTCATGCGTAACGATACAAATACTTACGTGTACAAAGCACACTTGAAGAATAACGACGATATGTTGTTTGCCATAATCTTTATTTCCGTATGTTTGGAAATACAGCAGAAAAATAATGTTCCACTAAAAACACTCACTTTCTTGCTAGGTTTTGGTTCGTTTGCATTCATGGGATGGATGCTTCTCATTTTCTTCCCTGTTTGCTGTTTCTCTGTCAGAAATTGAAAGAAAGAAATGGACCATTGGATGCAATAAAGAGAAAAATATTGTAGTTTATATGCTCGTTCACATCCAATGACAAGTATAATGTGCCATTTTGGATACATCAGGATTTGTAAAGCATACTGTTAATACGTAGTGTATATGCACATGAGCCGTATATATTGGCAGCAATAAAAATAATAAACCGTCTCCTAGAATTGCGAACATACTAATATAGGCCGTTGAAGATGCAGATGAGATAAACATCATTATTTTGTTCTACCATCAATCCTCTATAATAATTCTTCTTATCTGAGAGAATCAGGCATATTTATTGTATATCAGCGTCATTTAATGGTTGGTTGAAAGTGCATTCAAACTTAAGACTACTGCGAAGTTAGTAAACTATGATTGGAAGTTTACTTGGCTCTTAGTTCATATTGACGTGGTTGACATTAGTAAAAAGGTTCATCTGACGTGGTCCATGTGATATTGATCGCTGCATTAAAGTAGCATTAGATCTGAAAGAAAAATACATTATGTTTTTGCTCCTTATCGTTATTATACAACCTCCAGTAAAGTGGTACACTACTACTAATAGAGTATCCAGTTGTTTTGTTTGCTATTGTCAGTGTAATTGTGCATGGCTTGGAGTAATTTTTCTGCACGGTTACTTTGTCTCATCGCCCGTAGCTTTTCGTCAATCGAGATCTACTTTCTTTACTAGGATATTGTCGCTATAACCAACATTGCTGTTTGCTATTACTAAATATAATCATCACGATCATCATATCTGGTGTATACATGCATTTTCCCCAAGGTTTTCCTCGTTTTTGTATGGCCTCCAGCAGTTGGTGAAAAATTAGCCTCGTGTAATTTCTTATATAAATCAGTACATTTCATTATTGCTCGGGGAATGGAAATGTGCTTTGTGTGAGTACTCCTGTTTTATATCTTAATGAAACTTCCGGTTGGGAAATAAAAGCCCTTTGCAAATTTGTACTGGAAAATGAAATAAATGTCAATACGTTTTCTTATCGAAGGACAAACTTGATTGCCAATGATCATAAAGAGTAAATACAATATCTGTCTGTTAGTCATCTCTGTAAATTAAAGCACATACAAAAAAGTAATTAGGGGAAAAGGAGGATCCTGAAGCATTTTCTCATCCGTTTTCAATAAGCATTATATGAATATTTTATTCCACCTAGTTTTCATGTTACTGTTATTTTTCCTCAGTAATGAAAGGCGTAAAACGATACCAACTCCCCGTGCACTTATGATACTTCCGCTTTTAGCGTATTTTTCTGAATTGTGTTTCAGTTTCCAGATCCTATTAGGAACCGAACAAAGAAGAAACAATATGCATGTATCCACAATTGTATTGCAATACTGTTTGGCCATAAGAAACTAAAAAAGTTTTATTATGTTGCTTTGTATGAGAAATAGAGCCATATCAGGTTTTTTGTCCATTTTGGTTTTACTTTCGCGCTACGCTACATTAGCTAAATGGAAAAATATAAAAAATGAGCCATTCAATTCAGAAATTGTGATATTGATACCAGCAGAGGGGATTCTTCCTTTAATCGCCAATAGCATTAGTGAGAAAAAAGTTTCAAAATCCATTTGGGTATCAGACACTGTGCAAAGATATGCTTCCAAGTAGTACATTGTTAAATTACAAGAAAGTATATGCATTGATATTACACACTCTTGTTGGACCTAATCAGGATGAATTTCTTTTTGGAATTCTGAGAGCATGAATTATCTATACAATCAGATTTTTTTTCATTTTCAAGCTTTTTTTCTGTCGATTCTCGTGACTTGCTTTTTACTTTCACTATGCTATGATTTGAGTATAATAATGCAACGTTTGCAATTGAGTAAATCACCCTTCATTCTTTGGAATTGGAATGGCAGAGCTGAGTGTGTTCCTGCTGATATCAGAAATGAAATGGTTATGTTGGATAAATTCGGAGAAAATAATAAATTTGAATTTCATTCATTCGTTCTCTCATGCTTGACCATGAAACACCTGCATTCGGCGAAGGAAAATGATATGCATTGCACCTGAGTGGATTTTGCTTTTTGCTCATTCATATATGGGCAATGAGTGTTACTTTATGTGTACAACAGCATCATGCACCAGGGATTCTATTTTATCTAGATGATGGATCTGATCTGGTTGTATTATTGCGATTCGCGATGTAAAGATCAATGAAATGTTATCGCTTTTTGTATAGAACATCGATAGTCAAGGGCTTTATCCATATTCTAAAGTTTCTTTGATTTTGACGAAGCGAATGATGATGATGATGATTATGATCGGGATTGGAAATGGTATGCAGCGAGTTGTACGACTTTTGTAAGACCGTATTGCAATAAGCTATAAAGAACTTGTGTGCAATGCAATACATATCGTTACACGCTCGTCAAGTCGCGAATCTTATGTATCGTGTGTTTGCTGCAAAATGCCGATGTATTTTGAACACGTGTGTATATCCCACACACGCCACACGACATGTGGACTGCATAATAAACCATTGGATTGTGTTACACAGGCTATAGGGAATATACTTTTTGCTCATAAGGTTTTTTGTTAACTTTATCAAAAAATTGAAGGATGACAAGATCTTACGGCATTATATTCTGCAGTTTTGTAGACTTCGGACAAGGAAAAAGATCAGGAAGATAATCACGTATCATATTGGTTGTTAGCATGCATCTACGCAGCGCTTAAATGACATGTTCTTATATGGATGTAATCTGTAGAGTTAATGTAAACCATATAGCCAAGAGCCAGTAGACGAATTAATTAGACTTTCCAACACTACTTCAAACACAGGTATTTACTCATTCTCAGGAGGAAGTGTTTGGTAACTTCAACCTAACTTTTTGGTTTACTTGATTAGTAAAAGTGAGTTTGAGTACACAGATATTGTTTGCACGAGTGCAAAATTCCTTTCATGGAAAAGCAATACTAAAATTACTACTGCATGAAACTTTCTAAGAAACGATTTCATTTTGATGGGATTGGTTAAACTGTGAATTATCATACTACTATACCTACCTACTCACAAGTCCCTAATCAATTGAATTGATGTGAGCTAAACAGTAGCTGTATAACCACAACTTTGGCTGTTCTGATTGTGAGACGCTCATTTATAGCCCGGAGTGTTCACTTTTCTAGTCTCTTTATATGACATTCACTTGTAAAATTGTAATGTTGCGTGCTGTTCCTACTTTGATCCATTTACTTATTTAGAACAATATTATGGAATGCCTACTCCACTCCAGGTGAACTTTGGGTAAATTGCTTTTCATGTCGGTTGCTTTCATCGTCCTTAATGTGTTAAAATGTGATCACTAATCTTTTTTCCATGTTGCGATTAGGTTGTTGTTTGCCAACTAATCCTGCATTTAATTTCCAGATCCAATTAATAAAGTACAGTCTGACTCAATTACCTATGTTGTTGTTATTTGCCAACAGCTATACATAAAGCAAATTATACTGTGCTTTCTCTGAATTATTTTGTTTACAGCTTGTAGTTTTCAAGAAAAGTTTAAGGGTAACCACGTTCTGTAAGCTGTACCTACTTTATGCAGAATATGTTTTCATATTAAAAGTAATGAAAGTTCATTCCCTTTAAAACTTGTGGTTTAGTATTCCTGTAAATTAGGAAATGATAGAAGCGTAACAGTCTCAGAAACAAATATTCCGAAGAACGTAAACGTAGGTAGGCTATGCTCATTGTGCTGTGGGGAATAAATAGTATTTTTTGTAATCGTAAGTTCATATAATCATTTGTTAAGCCTTTCTCTTGAAATTACGTAGTTGATTATCTGTACATATTTGAATTAGGGTCCTTTTGAATTGAGTATTATTCTGGATGTAACTATTTGTTATGTTGTTGATTATATTAGACAAATGTGTGCATTGTACACATTTAGTATACAGACAAACAAAATTTTCAGCTTTCATACTTATGTTATTCTTTTGCTCGATTGAACCAAGTTTGAAAAGGCACAGTCAGCTTGAACTTTTCCAAAATACACATTCTGTGTGTACTAATAAAGGCCTAAAATAATACCTTTCAATTCAGACAAGGTACATAAACTTGTACACACCCTATTCAATTCGAATTAATTAAAATTAATTCAACAGTATTTTTTTCTTTTTTCACTGTGTCATTTACCAGTCGGATTGCTGCGCTAGCTTACAAGCCAAAAAAGGCCAGTAGTAGTACCTCAACTGCCTTTTTCCAGATTCCATCATCATGTCATTATTATTGTAAAAACGTACGCGAGTAAAAACCACTTCTATGCACGTAACTCACGTGTGTATGAATCCTCTTAAATGCAGTTAATTAGCAGCGTGCTACACACATGACATGTGAAACTTTTGAAAAGTAAACTTGTTAGGATTAACCAAAACTTTTTTAAAACTAACACTGCCTTTCCAAACAGTATCTCTTGGGTTTTGCTTGTGATGTTTAAAAACTAATGATAGTTACCAGCAGGCATGCACATGTATTAAAACTTCTAATGTACTAGTTTCTGTGTCAGCTTTCTACATAGGTTTATGCACTATATGTAACAAGACATATCGCATCAATAAAATTGCTTATCCAAAAATAATGCAGGAAGGAGCTTTACATTAGAAGAAAAAAAAAGTAAGTGTGATGAACAAGTGGACTGGAATGATCATTTCCTTCCTTCTCACAACATCGTATCCCGTATTTCTACTTATTACTTCCAACACACTTGAAAGACCGAGGATCCAACGTAGCTCGCTGGATAATAGAAACCCGTTGGTCTGTTCTCTTCCTGTTCAGTGGTATGGAATCATATTATTTTGCCTGACGTTACATTACGAACGTGGTGTCGCTCGAAAATTCGGATTTATGCTTTTGACATCTCATTATTCTGCTGACACAATGATAATTATTGTCTGGTCGTTAGTGTAACTAACTGCTAGAATCTGTGGTGTAGGTGGTGGCGTAATGATCATCATTTCAGCCCGGTTCGTTGCAATAATTATTACTATAACGAATAGAGAATCTGTTACTCGCGGGATGTCACCTTTATGGAGAAAACATCGTATTAGATTAGACAAACGAAAAAATTCAATAAAAAATATACACCAAGTTAAATAATGACAATAAACTATTCGTGGAAAAAATTGAAAAAACGACAAGCTAGAAGAAAGCTGTTCCAAGTAAATGTCATCAAGCGTCTTGTCTACGACATCTGGGGGTAAATGTTGGTGTCTTACGTTGATGTCAGGTAAATGCTTCTCTCTACAACAGATTTGAAAGAAAAAACCACTACATATGCATACTACTGTTCTAGTTCTAACTCATACAACATACAAACCTTCCCCATTTTTCTTCCTTTCTTCGTAAGCTAACTGCAAGCCAAGCAGCCTTTCTTAAGTTCATGTTTTTGCGGCAACTAAATCGAAAGTGCACAGTTTCTTGGCTTGGTGTTTTTGTGATTGGATGTTCAGCTTCTTGTCATAATTTATCAACATGTTGGTACAACTCCAAGAATAGTAAAACTGACAGCGGGTTGATTGGTACATAAATGGTAACTTTGCGATAGGGTAGTTGCATGTAATATTCTTGTTTACTCATAGCAAGCGAGCAACTGAATAACAGAAACATGATAAAACATTTTTGTTCTCGCCATCATCCATTTTCTGGTCTCTCGCAATGATTATACATATTATATGTAAGGAAACATGATGTAAACCACGATATAAGAAGTATGGTTGTGTCACAGCCACAGTTGCTAAATTTATTGCTCCTGAGTAGTCTATTGTAGATATTTCAGCACACCAACAAATTTATGAAACATAAAATACTGAGTTGAATTAATAATTTGCAATGATATTAACTGATCGTTTGAATTTGTATGGCTCATTACTGACCACAAATGTAATCCTCCTGTACATCTTTCAAAACATTGAAAATATGTGTATTTAAAATTATGTTTTTGATCTTTTAAGTATGTATAAAACTAGTAATTCTCATTTCATGGTTGAGATTTAACTATTCTTGTAAAAATGAGCGTCATAAAAACAATAATTACTTGTCTCGAATGAGTGTTTACCCTACAGCTACCAGATTAAATTTTGTTGTTATTAAGGCCTACTGATCATCCTCTTTTTTAATGCATCAACAGAAGCGTGTGGGCGGATTACATAAAATATTCGAGATCGAGATGTATATTTATAATATTTTGTCAGACTTTGGACATTATGGCTTAGCAAAATATATTTTTACTTATATTCTCGGAAGGATAAATATATGCTCACTACTACGTCTCATCAGAATATTAATTTGATATGACGAAACTCGCCTCAACACCAATGATTTCCTCTACTTCTGTTATGCAGTGATTATTTCACTGAAACTGGAATGTTATGTATATATACTCTCTAGAACTTTCGTAAATGAAAGAAAAGAAAGTAATGATAGTTTATTCAGTGTATTTTAGTGTTAGCAATAATATGCATTGTGAGGAAATCCGCAAAGGTATTTTAACATTGTATAGCTTGCCATGATGACGTACCACATACCTAATCTACATCCATTATCTAATCAATTCATTCATCAAAAAAGTCCATCCCTAAAGGAAAGAGGTTAATGAACATGCTGAGATATCCTTTGTCTAAAATATCCACAAGTTACATTCTATCATAATACACATCTCATCCATTAGAAAAATAAAGTAAAAGCTTTTTCCTTGCTGTTGTGCGTATTGCTATTAATTAGTTATCACATACATTACATATTTTTACAGCCATATTGTTCCCGTTCCTCAGAAAATATCTTGTCAAAGTCGCAATTACCATCAACACGTTAAGATTTATAAAAGTATTCATATTTTTTGTACCATATAAATGTTATATGCCTCTTCTGTACAATTATAAGCTTTCATTCCATTTAGTCTTTGACCAAACATTCAGGATTTTTTGTTACTTTTCTCTGGAATTGCTATGACGCGCATATATATATTGTCAAGTCACATTAAGCCACAGCATGTCAACAAGAATTTTCAGTCTGTAAATATATATGCATGAACAATAACAATAGCTTCACTCACAGTAACAGTAGTGAGTTTATCACCAGCTTTAGCAAAGTTAAAAAAAATATTTGTATCTAAATCTTTCATCACAGGCATGACAAAAAATGTTACACGTGCCAGTTGTATGCAATACTCGAACAATATGGTACGTTTTTCCCGTAAGAATGGTGAGGGGTGACTAAGAGTGATACAATATTTTGTAGTGTGTTGGTAAAACTATCTTACAGAGTATAATATATCATTGCTGCTGGTTAAATGACAAGAGTGTTGGGTTACACAACTGCAACTGTACTACTTACATTACATTGATGGAATTTTTCTCCCCTGAGAGGATTTTGGCAGCAGAGAAAATGTTAGTAAATGCAAAAAACATTCTATCTACTTCAAGTACATGTCTGACAATGTGTTGGCATTTACCAAGATTACCACTACTCTTCTAGTTTCACCCTTTCATGCATCCAAAATTACTTTTTACAAATAACACTGGATGATCTGATGAAAGTGTACCACACCTTATAGGGCTGAACTAATCACTGGGATGGCATGGCATCGGGGCTCAAGTTGAATATTTGATACATCAGACGAGGTCCAAACCTTTCTTTCCTGCCCTTTTCCCCTGATGAAACCTATGCAAGGTTGACTGCAAAGAGTTTGTATTTGTTGCGAAAATTGGCAGAGTAGGAGCAGCTGTGCAGTTTTGCAGAAATGGAGAAATATCATTAAAAAAGTTTTCCCTTTCGTGTTTTTCTTCTTTACTTTACTATATGCAATACTCAATTTTAGACTGAGTAAATTGGACTTTTGTAAAAAAAAAAAAAAAAAAAAAGATAATAGCAATATTCGATTGACGTGCAATAAATGACATAATAAGCTGTAAAGGATGTGTTATGCACGTTTTGTTAATTGTATTGATTTTACTAATGTAATTTATTATTATAATGATATTTTAGCAAATAGGCATGAAATCCAAAGGGGTGTGGACACATTTTTTGTTGGGATTCTTGCACATTTTTCTCACATTAAAAGTGACTAAAGCTATATTAAGCTGAAATCATCATGCATCGTTATCACGATCACTGGCTCTACTCCCTTCCTGTCATACAACAATGTTTACCAAAGAGGGTGGTGACGCTACTGCTGGCTTGACATTGCATGCAGTACAACAACCAACAAACCTGACTGACAAGGATGCTTGCTGCAGTTCACGTAAATTACTCTCAACTGAGTGCACACAAAACGCTGACTGTACTTACTACTAATTTGAAACAGATATATGCATAGATCTGAATAGTCCGTGTGCAATGCATGTGTGTGCTCCTTTGCAGATAAGTTTATATTTGTGTGCTTTCACTCTGAAAAATCCACACATAGAGAAAGTGACGCTTTCCAGTTTAATCTGTCCCTAAATGTTCCATAACTTTCTGCATTATACTTACTTTCAATGGGTCTGTCTGTATGCATGCAGACATCTTATAAGTTAAAAGCGCTGCTTCTGATTATATCACTTTCGCAACTACACTTTTAAACCTTTGCAAATGACTAAATTCCCTAATGGTAAAAGTCGTACTAATTCTTATAAGGAGCTCAACATATTATAGGATTTTAAGTAAAATTAGAAATACCTTATACATTACTTTCATTAAATATAATAATAATAAATGTTTTATTTCTCTTTAGCTCTTTCGAGTCAAATGACCCATAGAGCATCATTTCATTAAATATGAAAAAATGGTTAACTTGTAAATAATTTTGAATGGTATGAAAATGTATTTCAAAGAACTGTTGAGGCATTTTAGTACTTGTTTTAAGGCTTTCTTTCCACAGTAAAAAGTTCTGTGTAGTTGAACCGATGC
>JAQIXW010003323.1:0-13382 GCA_034700685.1 Willowsia buskii | reverse complement strand
TTCATGAATTGATTTTAATTTCTGTGATGATTCCCAATATATTAATTAAAATACTGGCTATATTTGGTACTTATAAAATTGCATACAACAGAAACCATATTTTTGGCTTCATAATTTGTATAATGACTGAGTATGGATATTTAAACAAAATAAACCTCGTTTATGACAATGATGTCAGTCGTCAGTCAATTCATACTCGCATCGAAATGGCAGCATCATGATGTAAAAAAAAGTTCTGATCAGCAAGCCAGTTGTAAAAGTGACGCGCTAACAAAGACTTCACGTTAAAAAACCATTTTAGTGTCAGTATTGTTATCATTATCAAACGGAGTTGCAAGAGGATCACGAGGGTTATACGCATGATTTCAAGCAGAGGATTAGGATTTTTTTCTCTCAAAACAAGATCGAGGTAGATGATATGCGAAAGAGTTAGTGATGACATGATCATAAAGAAGAGTAGTCTAATCATAGCAATATGCCGTGATCCTAATAAAATGATGAATGATGGACAGATAGCTGCCGGCTGCAGAGAATTCAAAGGATTTCGTGAACCGCGTATAGACTAGACTGTACTGCTCTCTCTCAAACCGAGATTTCAAAGTAGTACATAGGGTTTTTTTCTATTGTTATTCGAAATAAACAATAACACGATAAAATAAAAGCGACTCCGGTATTATCGTGTTTAAGCTGTTCAACTACACGAAGGTAGCACATTTCTCCTGGGTAAAAACATACTGCGCCACATCTTTTTAACAACGAAAACGGTTTTCTTCACACTGCTTAACACGATCAATCGGCTATCTATCACAGAAATCATAATAAGCAATCTTCTTCATCACTAGGTTGATAATCAAGTCGACAATGATTTCAGTCAAAATGAGTTAGTTATAGATTTGAATATTTTAGCTGATTGGATTAAAGAAATGTTTGAAAAGATGATCGAGTGGATTTCAATGATTTCATTCTCAACGAGGACCTTTAACGAAAATCCGGAAATCGGTTCATTAGGTACCTATAAGGTTGGAGGCAAAAATATAACTGTAAAACTTGAGTATTTATAAACATCTGCTTATTAATAGAATAGAATTGACATGCATGAGCAATGAGCACTAATTTATTGAGTTGTTTGTTGTTCAAAATCATAACACATATTATTGAAAACGACAAAATACAATTTTTTGTACTTTAGATAAGCTACAAACTGAAAAGAAAGTGTAGGTACCCTAAATTTAGTGTAAATTAAGCAAGCATTTTCTACAAGCCAAATCCTATACCAAAATAATTTTCCCCTAAATGGCGAATCATGATGTGTGAAATGCAGTCGGAAACTAAACAATTGAAAGCATCATTCGTATACACTTTTGAAACAAGAAAGCAATAAAAGTGTAGCGCAAGTATTACACATTGAGGTTGGGTTGTTCATTTCTAAATTGCTTACTTGTTATGGAATCCCTCGAATTCCTCTTGTTGTTCGCTTATGGAGGCTTCAAGGTCCAGATATGTGCCGTAGTCCCCATCCCGATATATCTGAAGTGTGGCATCATCGAGCTGTAAAAACAGAAAAAAAAAACAAATACATGAGGTAAAATTTTTAATCACAGAGTGACGCAATTCACTGTGCTGTAACCTCACACTGAATTCAAATTTAGTTCATTCAATTACGTCCGCTTTTTAATAACTTTATTATGCATAAAACAGCATCGTATCATATCATGAGATACTGCCACCCATTGTCACGATTTGATTAACGGCTATTGAAACATTATTACTGACAGACAATATATATTGCCTATTTCTAGGCCCCAAAGTTTAATTAAATCCATTCATAATATTCAGAAGTTACAGTACGGTATGCAACACACTACGATTAAAACTTTCTCACGATAAAGCTGCGTGTTGGAATTCACTAAAAAAAGAATTTGCATATACTACATATTACACAGCATGCTAACCGTTAAGCTCAACAACTTCAAGAATGTCTTAAATAATGTATTCTACGTTTATGGAAATATCGCGAAAACAAAAGAAATTATGAGCATTATATGTTTGCTTATGAAAACAACTCATGTTTTGGACAGGGGTCCTTAGTCAAAGGCTGATGCTGATGGAGTGCTTGGAATATCATGTCATATCAGGTGCGATATTACAGGTACTACATAACATGTATAATATTAAACAAAAGTAAAGTTATGCTGCATATCCAAATGTAAGATGCTGTATTTACTTGTGCAAAGTTTAATCAGAGATTTAATCAAATCATTTTGTTTACTGTCCTGTAGTGTTCATATATCTTCTAAGCGAACTGTAACTTTGCTTTCTCATCATATCAAAAATCTGCACAAACTCTCAACAATTTGTAGCAAAAAAAACGTTAAAAAGCAAAACTCGTGCCAGCTCTTCGTAGAAGCAATAAAGTATTAAAATATATCATGAGTCTATCATGTAGCAGTAGATAAATTTTTGCATAATTTTGCCCTTTCTTTACTTTAGTAAAATTGAATACGTACCACATAGCATAATAGATTGCAGCGCATAACAATCCCAAGCAATTCTCAGAGAGCTCTCGTCGAATCAATCTTAGAATCAGTTCACCTTTGATATGAAACGGAACTAGCTAGCGTCCGTATAAAAAACCCATAATAAAAAATAAAAATATGTATTTCATAACTTGCTGCAGTATATCACCGATGTTTACGTACAAAAAAGCGGCTGTTGTGTGTAGGAGGTTATGATATGTGTTTATCGCTGTAAAATTACTGACATTATCAACATCAACAAGTGTTCATTAGCACGCGAATATAATCACCTCCCTTCAGCAAATTCTGTAGTAGATGTTCAGCTCTCAGGCATCCCATATTATTGTATGCACTTGTTGCATTCCACAGTAATAACAAGATGAGTGGGAAGTGGAAAATCACACTTACCAGAGCTTATAATGAGTGTACGGCCTTCTCCCTTTTACATAATTCATTTTATCTATAAATTTTCCTTGCGCTGGGTTAAGTTAAGTGTAGCACATGAAACTGAAAACTGTTAAGCCATTTCTGATGTCTGTCCATGTTGCCTATTTCCTTTTATGCTGACGTACTTTGTCTTTCATTGTCTTCACTCTTACAGTTTATATGAATTAATCATCATCTCCACATTGCACTACTACTGCTGTGCACTTCCTCAGCTTATGTATTTCCTTCCGGTCAAGTTAATACTTTGCAGGGAAACATGTACCCGAGCATATGCAGAAAAATATTGTTGACATTTTTACATATTATATAAATTATCCGCATGAGTAGCTGCAATATGTCCACATCGGATTGTCAAATTAAAATAATAAAAAATGTATTTTCGTAATTGTGTAAAAGCTTTCTAACAAACAAAATGATGACAATAATGATGCAACCCTTTACTAAACAATTTACTTTTGATGTCATGAAAAAAAATGTTAAGGAATTACACTTAAAACGGTAATAATTCAAATCGCAAACCCTTATTATGCATATAACGACGTACGCGTACTCTTGAAAACATTTTGTACTTTGCTTATTTTTTGAACTACTGAATTAAGTAACTTGACTTTCTTAAACTACGACTGTACTATAAATATCAATAGTGTTATGTGTAACAGTAGTTCATGCATGAATCGTGCTGTAGCCATTCAATCAATAATAAAGACTCGTTACGTTACCATTTATCCAAGTTTAATGACTTCTTGATGCTTCACCGAATGAAAACATCGCTCATCCTTTGAAGCCATGCGGAGAACTTTATATTTTTGAGCGAAAATGATGCTTCTTCATCCAGTACAGTACAAAGTCATCATCACCGCAAGTGGTAAAGATACGGAATGCAATTTTTCTATAAAAAAGATAATGTAGCCACAGGTGAGCTCTAGGCATTTATTATGCAAGTGTATTCAGTTCATTATATTATTATTATTATTATTATTACGTATTCATTGAAAAAAGTATAGAATTTTGACTTTGCATCTTTTTATAGCGACATTTCCCTTTCTTCTCGTTAGTAAGCTTTAAAATCGCACGTAAATGTGAGTTGCTATTATTAAAATCAAAAGAAGTCATCCTTTTATGTGCATATTATCAACGTATTTATAGTATAAATGTGTTTTTGTGCAAATGTAGAAAGGATTTTCTCAAGTGGATAAGGACTTTTTTCATTCATCATCATGCAGACATTTTTTATATTCTCCTGAAAAAGATTTGCAAGTGCGGAGAAGAAGCAAGTGAACCGTGCAACCGTTTGGTTCCGTTTGACAGCGCAGAGAACAGGTAGATCACCTACTATATGATATGTGAGCATGGAGTTCCATGTATTTTGCATACCGCATATTATCTATGTGCACGTCGGAATTTTTGCATCAGCATCTTTGCTTGTCGTTCGGATTGGGGATGAGGACGACGTTTTTTGTGCTCAACAAAATAAGAATAATTTTTGTTGTGTAATGTAGCGGTAGTCATTCGCTTTGTGACGCGACAAAATACTCGATGCCCTGCGATAGCTGATTCTGATTTTACTTTGCGCTCACCTTTCTTTCTTTCCTGTTTTGTAAAGAATAAAAATCATGGGTTGCACCAATCCAACGAAATTCTGTCTTTCTGTGAGGAGCCTGTTGCATAATATATGTTCATTATCATCTTCAATACAAGAGTGAAGATGCGCGTTGATGTCATATAAAAAGCTTCAAAGCTCCTTGGATGCAGCCGTTTGCTCAGTCGTCCATGAAGTTGTAACCTCTGGTGTGCCGTGCATCATTGGCATGTGATTCAAACGGAATATAAAATAAAATAATTCTTTCGTTTTGAAATATATTATGTTCATACTATTTAAGTTGAGGGGTTCTGCTCCTCTGGTTTTTATAAATCGAACAATATTAGATCAAAGTAGTTTTTGCAAAGTATCGTATATATTGCATTTTATCTTTTGTGTCAAAGCAAAACATTATTTGCTCCCAGGATGTAAATTAACAGAATAATATGCATTGGTATGATAAAGCACAAAAATAAATAGTGCCAAACTCATATCTCATTATCCGACTGCAGTCTACTGCAAAAATAGAGATGACACAATTTAGAACATCTAGCTTGTCCACATTTTCAATGAATTTTTATTTTCGAGAAGCATAACAATCGTTGATCGAAATGATATACATATACCTAAGTATTTAGATATCACAACAAGACTATAATATCATGAAAGTGATACAATATTCAGCTACTTGTCTTGATTCATCCTTTCCATACAATCAAAACGCATCTAGAGATACCCGGGATGAATGTTGAATTTTTATGCTACAATTTAAAATAAAGACTAGTTTTTGTTGTTCATTGCATTGGATTAATAGAAAAGATTAAGCTTGCATAGCATGTTGAGGACAATGTTCATGAAGCTCGCTTAAAGGAAAAGGTGATCAAGATATCAATGAGCAAATAAGAATGAAATGTCCGGGTTAATGAAGAAAGGAAAACCATAATGTGAATTATATGTGATTCTTCATGCTACATAATTCTTAAGGATTGATGAAAGCGAAGGCACTTTTGATCGAGTGAAAATAGCTGCTATATGTCAACATAAAATCGAAACCAGTATAGGGATGTAAACTGCAATACATAGCATGGTTGTTGAAAGTCTTTTTAATACGTGTTTGCAGTAAAGACAATTTAGTTAGCCTTAAACTATGATTGTATAATAGCTAAACAAGAAAAAACGTCATTTTTTGTATGCAGTATCCAGTCCTCAGTAAATAGTAGTGTAAGAAAAAAAAGTTAAATCAGTTTGTAACACTACAAGGTTGTCAGACTCAATGAGGCACTTCATATTAACAGACAGTAAGAAGAGCAACTGGCGTCTGTCAATGCAATGGAAACGTTTCATACACTTTTTTCTTCATAAATCCAACAAGCATGACTTGCCCATTCACGACGCAAAAAAGAGACACAAAAGGAAGTGATGCAATTTTCATTTTTTCAATGTCAAGTTCGCAATGAGTGCAAACTGTAATTTAATTTTTTATAAGAGTAATTGCTCCGTTTCGTTATTGTTCAGAAATAATGTTTTCCTCGCATAGTCAAGACAAGATGTAAAATGTTTAAAGCCGAGCATATAACAATCAAAGAATACACTCATCTGTCTTGATTTGTCAGCGAGAAGTGTTAAATCTTTTTTTGAGAACCATTTTTTTCTCTACTACAAAATAAATTTTGCACTTCACTTTATATCTGGATAATTTGACACAGGCTAAACTAGAGAACATGAGATCTAAACTCACGATTATTATTTATGTACTTTCTAGCAAACCATATACTTTTCTCAAATAGCTTGTTTCAAGAAAGTCAATTCCATTTTACCTTTCCATTTTGTAAAGTACTCCATAAAATACGAAACGTGGTAGTTACTGATTCAATTAAACTTAAAAAACCTAAAAAACAGCTAAACAAAATCCTTCTTGGAAAACAGGTTGTAAGCCGGAAAGAAGACACCAATAACCTTTCTGATTTTTATTTACGTTTCCGTCAGGAAAGCTTTGAAATATCGCATTTCAAGTAATTTCAAATCTCTCGCGATTCACGTTCAGTTTAATACGCCATAATCACATAAAGCATATAATGTCTTCTGAAATAAGAGGCTGCAGAAAGCTTCATTTAACTGTTTTCATCTTTTTTCTCTTGTAATGAGTAAAAAAACTACATGAACACGATGCAGTAGTTTTTCTTACTTAATAGGTGTTTTCAGCAACCAAACGCGACATGTTGCATAAGTACTTCTTCATGACAATGGTTTTTCGGAACTCGCAATTTTCCTTTCCTAGTTTTTTTTCTCCGCTTCATACAAAGCAACTCTGAACTCTTGTCAGAACAAAAGAGAAACATTCCAAAGGAAAATCCCTTAACAAATAAGATTATTATTATGCCTTTTATAATCTAGTTTGTTCTTGCAGCTTTTAAGTAACAATGGTTGATGTGCCATATGTGCACTTGTGCAACCTTCACCAGCATAACGACTACAACAAAAACCGCAAACTACTCAACAGACAGCTTATTTGCATGACATGTTTTTTCTCTTCTTATTAGAGAAAAATACCTTTTGTTTGGTGTGGTTCACAAGAAATTCCAGAGAAATCAATGCAAACATGTGCCATCATCATCATTACTGTAAACAAAATGCTCATTGTTCATACATATTTAAAAAATCCAATCCAGGTTTGTAATATTATGCATATTAGGTATAATAATATTTGTTATGAGTGGCAGGGGCAGTCATGATAAGAGTACAGCGAAACACTTCTAAACACCTCATCATGGTCTTCCTTCTTAAGAAATAAATCCATGAACATACTTTAAACGTGATTGTTGTCTTGTTCTTAAAGGCCTCTACTAATCTCAGAATATGCTAACATTCATAATAAAAAATAATAAAGTTCTCTGTACAGCCTTTTGTTCTTCCATTAAACTAGACATGGTACTCGTTCTCCGTCGTGCGTTTGATACCTGAAACCTGTGTAGTTTATAGTCAGGTTTTTATTCGTTCCACCTGGTATCATCGGATCGGCTATTTCTACATTTTCTCTTTTACGTTTAAATGAACTACTCTACTTTATATAGGAACAGTGTAAGAAATTGAAGTCCATTGTTTCGCCAGATAGTCTGACATTTGAATGCATAACTTATAACACACTTCATTTCCTCCATGCACACACTATTAATGTAGCTCATTACAATTTAGGCTCGACCGTGGACGGACATACCGAAACGTAAAAGTATAAGTGCATAAATAGGTAAACATGATGGAAATATTATAATTATTGTGCATTGTGCAGCGACCAACGCACTTCCCGCACTGATGGGTCTATATAGAGTCTGGTCGGTGCCCAGTTTTTGTTTGTATTTTCTAAACAGCATGCATATCCATATCCTACAAGGGAATTAACGCCATGTTGTAATCGTGAGCGTATATATTTTTAACTAAAAATAAATCTCTAAGCACTATCCTTTATTAATATGCTATTCTCTTTTCGTACTCTGATTAGATCAGATGGTTAGATTAAAGGGAATGCAATACAACGATGATATTCCCTGCTAATAATAATCGTATAAATTAAAAGCGAATGAAGAACAAAAACGGATTGCACTTGCCGAGACATATTCCCTGCCTATAAATTACTCACTATCTTTTGTTCAATTCATTGTCGATTGTCGTGCCTTCATTACACACTAATAGAGTTGTTCTCCTGTTCAGTCGACCGTTATGCTTCCACCCAATTTTTCTTTGTGTGTGGCATGGAGCATAATTTACGGCCAATAAAAAGATAAAGGTGGGATAAGCGATATCGGTGGCTTGAAATTACCTATGTTGAATCACTTCGTACAAGCAGCTATATATGTTCTTGCAGTATCTGCCCATTAAATGCAGTATGAATTTATAGCATCTCATTGTCAATATCATTAATAAGGAAGGTAATCTGAGTTCCCATCTTTTAATTTGTCGTTCACAGCAAAACATTTGCAATCAATGATCGTTGGTCTTGATTTAGGCATTGGCATAAGCATGAAGTCCAATCAATTAATGATCGACTTTGCTAAAGGGTAGATGTATTACTGTTGATAAATATAGCAAAGAATAATTGATTTATAACATATGCTTTAAATAAAATCGAGATTACCACGAGACGGCCAAATATTAATACTCGTGTACTTCAGCACAAGCACATGATCTATATTTTGTAAAGAATGAAAAAAAAATGTATAGGCATTCAGAAATCAATACTGCTATAGCCGAATCGAGTATGTATTGTTTGATTGCTCGTTCTTGTCATCATCCATCACGAAGGCCAATATAGCAAAAATAATCTTCGTAGAAAAAGTACATCGTTAAGAAAGTAAAATAATGATAGAGAGATGTATACCTAGTGTATGACATTTTGCTATGCATGATTGATTCTTTACTTTTAATTGTTGAGAACATGCGGCCTCATTAATTTATTGGTCTGGAGGCTGATGCAATTCAGTGATAAAAGGATTGACCTCGACAATGCACAAGGTTTCAATGGATAATGCCTATAATATGTGTTTCTCTCTGTAAATTTGTAAATTTTTGGCTTTCTGTAGAATGCTAAATTATAAGCTATGCAAGGCTCAACAGGTGAGTGGAGAATGCACCGGCATTTCCGGTTTTGAGAAATGTTTATACCTGCAGATAACTGAAACCGGCAATTACTAAATGCAAAAGTCAAGTAAAACGTTGCCCTTCCGCCGAATGAATTCAATCGTGATGACGTGTGCATGTGCAAATTTGATTATTAGGAAGAAGGATTCCTTCTAGACAGACATTTTCACATCATTTTGCATTCTTCTGATAAGTACGGTCAAGGTATTTCAAAGAGAAAAATGTATTTTACGCATCGTTTACACAGGTAATACACGTTCCCTGACATTCTCATTTTTACCTAATGTAACACCACATTGTAACCTGTCCTTTATTTTTTAGCACTGGGCGGAGATTTGTAATACTCAGATTACATAATTTTAGTTGAAAAATAGTGATTACTGATAAGTGATAATATTGGAGATTGATTGCAAGCCTTGCAAACAGTTCACAAAACTTTTTAATCAAACTTATTCATTATATATTGACTTTTTTAGATGAACTCATAAGATGCTCAACTCTCTCATCATGAGTGAATCTTAAATCCTCATAGTTTTCTCGCTGAAGCATACAATTTTAAATTGAAATGCACAAGCTGTATGCTTGTAATGTGGTTCAATGTTATTTTTGTTTGTTCAATAGAGATTTATTCGAATAGTAAAAAATATGAGCTACTGCTGTGCTACTACATACAATCAAGAAAAGTATACAGTGTGTGTAATTGCTTTGTTGTTGTAAATGCAGTAGTTTTACTTGTGATGGAACATATAATAATAAGATGATGATGATGCCGATGAGATTTGATCATAAAGTGTTCCCAGGCTTTTTAAAACTGCACATTTTTGATACATCACCAATACATTTTTTTCAAAGTGCTACTACACAAGTGAAGAAGACTGTTAGCGGATATTATAATGAGATAAGAACTCAAGGCGAGTATAAAAAGGTAGTAGGCTCATTCATTCATAGAATATTTATAAAAATAAACACCAATACTCTTCTCGGCAATGTTGAGATCCGCCTACTTTCTCATCGCGTACATCAACACGATAAATTGACGATTCTCATGAGAAGCTGTCCAAGATGAGCTGTGCAGAGTCAGCTTGTTTGTCGACATTATATAATTCACAATCACAATAACAGCTTAAAAATACCATCATACATAACCCTTTATCTCACAGAGTGAGGATTATACAATTCGCACTATATGATACATATATTATGGTGACTATGCGATATATATTATGCAAATCAAATCAAGCATAGCAAAATCCTATTTCATTTCACTTGTCTGCAGTAGAACGGATTTTAAACTTTGTACTCCTCCGTGAATCTTTACTTTTTTTGATAATGTCGTACTGTACTATTTTATGACAACAGAAAAAATGAGCATTTTGAAGTAGCCGTGCGTGAAAAACAAACCACAACACAATAAACTATAAGAATGTCAATAAAAATGCTTGTCTGATCTAAGATATTGAAAATATAATGTTTGCCATCTTAAAAATCACAATAATCATAATAATAATCTAAAATTGACAGTATACTTGATACCTATATATTATATACCTAATATATGAACGTAAAAACCTACCTACGTAACATACAGAAATAGAAATATCATTGACAGTTTTTCTGCTTTCATTTTCAAATATTTATATTATTTTTATAGCCCATTTACACACAATCATCATTTAACTTGACTCTCGTGTATTTTATCTGATTCGACAATGATCATGACCAGCTTTCCTTCCTTATGAGCTGTGCTGCAAACTTACAAAAGGGTTTACTATTTACATACCTATAAATGACAAATGTGTGCTTAGGTATGTTCCTTTGTCATGTATGTATATCATGTCAAAAACCATACACTACATATATACACATTATGAAGATGGTGATGGGATGATTGATATTATGAGAAGTATAACGAAAGTGCAGAGTCATAAATAAAGACAAACCTTTCGGTATAAATCGAGCAATTGATTAGAGCATATCAATGAATTACTTAAATGGTTCCATATTGTCTACACCGTGAATAATTAAAATCTCTCCTGCTTATACACATTTAAATGATGATTGACCGTAATACACATAATTTGGAATGAAAAATTCTTTCGTGCGGTAGGTAGCGATATAGGAGGTACCTATTATATGCTTTGCTGTATGTGATGATATGCACGTACGTCACCCATTCAATCCGACAGTTTAATGCCACCCTAGCCCGACTTTTTATGACACAGAAAATAAAAGAATTTTTAGTATGAAATGACGTAAAAGGCGGAACAATAAACTGCATTTTCAACCAAAAAGTAATTAAATTTATGGAGTCTCATTGTAAACTTTTCAATGGATATATATGGAACTATTAATTTGCGTACGTATTTAAAACTACACACGCGGAAGCCATAGACTATATAGACGAAGCTTAATCGAATATGCAGTAGGTTAGTATGATGTGTGCATAGTGCATGCATAAGACTGTTATTTAATCATATTAGTACGCCACCGATACTACCAGACTAATTGCTTTTACTACAAAAACATTCATGAACACCAGCATTTCATACTTAAGACGATGTACATTTTCTCTTTTATGTCCTGAATTCACTAATTACATTTGTTACATTTTCACTAGTTTCAAGTTTTGCTAGCGTATACGTCTACGTCTTCAGTACTATTGTTCCAATAGTTTTTCGTGGTCTCATTGCAGTTTATGCGAAAACTAGAAATTACAATAATAATTATTTGCTGCACACGCGATCAGGAAGGTAAGAAATAAGCAGGTATGAAAATGATAATAATAGTATACAAGACAAAACAACAAATGAGTACTTAATACTGAATGGAGGGGACTAAATGCATAAAAAATCTCAGTTTGAAAGCTAACTTTTGAATTTCAACCTGTGTATGTCTCTACGCCATGTCTAAATGAATATGGATGCTCATCTCACTGTCAGTTAAAATTGTAACGAAGATTTTCTTGTTTTTAAAACAATATACGATCCACAAAAGATGAATACAGGATAATTGTCTGTCATCTGTTCATTCAAACACTATATTTTGTAACACTACATTATCTTGTAATTCTACCTCTATAACAGTTGTGTTGTCTATTCTGTTATGCCTTCGGTTAAATCATACAAATTTAACTATCACATATTTGCACCCCAGATAAATGCATTTATATCGCTGTGTGTAGACTTCATTCATAGATGAAACTTGATCTTAAAGAAGCTCAATTTAGTTTTGCCTTTTTTACATTTCTATTTAGCCCAGAACAAAAACTTCTTTCTTTCATTACACATTATGAGACAAGACAACTAAATCAGACACAAAAACACTCATTTTCCTCAAGTTACAATTATTCCTTTGCATCGCATGCAAAGTTTACATGCGTAGAATCATACTAGCAGAAAAAAACGTTGTGAAGCCAAAAAAGACGACGAATTGGACAATCCTCCTTATCAACATCATTCTATACGTGCATAAGACCGGAGTGCTTCTGCAGTCACAGGGTTTCTCACGACTCCAAAAAAGCGTCTGCTCATTCCTTTTATCTTATATTTTTCGTACCTATATTGTGTCCCATAAATGCACAAAGTCACAATCACAAGGAGTTGCACAAGATGAAAAAATCCAAGTAATTTTTGTGAACAATGTTAATGTGGAAAGAAAATTAAGAGAGAAAAAACCGTATTAGAATGGTGTACCATGCAGAGTTTCAGAAGCTAGAAACTTTATTATCTTATGCATTTGATTATTATTAGGTAAACACATTACGTTATCCTTATATAGCCTGAATAAATAAATACGGAAGTGACGATGAATCTGAGGAATTTATTATATTGTTACCGCATATTACCAAAACGGAGATGCTGCTGAAGTGAATTACATTGTATTTCTAGTTTATGTAGGAAAACCTTCACACGAACAAAAACTACCGGGAAAATATCGAGAAACATAATTCCCTAATTCACTTGTGGGTATAGAACATTCTACATAATGGTGCATCATCTTCATCGTGTTATCATGCAGTTGGTATGTAGAGAAGTAGGTTTACGGTTTAGTACCATTTGGTGGTGGTGTAATGTCATAAAAGTATATTGCTATACATTTTGATAATGTAATCTAAGGTCCTAGAGATAACAGGAGTATAATAGTTTGATACCATTTTGGCTGTATTTCAACAGCAAATGAAACGTCAAAATCAGTTCACGTTTTCTTAC
>JAQIXW010003322.1:0-13384 GCA_034700685.1 Willowsia buskii | reverse complement strand
GTTGTACTTAATATGAATTACTAGAAAAATAAACACTTCTCTTTGATGTTAGCTATCCAATAGTGTAATAAAAATGCGATATGTGCATACGGCTCAGCAGTTCATATATTACGAGACTTAATTATTGCTCTCGTAAAACTTGGCTTTGCAAATAGTGTGTCGAAGAATATGTTATGTTTCACATTTTTGTTTAAAGCAATGTATATAGGAATGTGTTTCATCATAAACAAAGTATATTGCATAAAAGTTCTTCATATTTTAGCCAACTTGAAGATGTCGAAAGTATCTTGTGAACCGTTTTTCATCGACTGGGCTCAATAAATTATCCTCAAATCAAGCTGTTTCTATTTGCATTTTTTGGCAATAAAAGACGAGACAAATTGTGTCCATCTGCTGTTATTGCTGTAGTTGAGGTGCAGGCTGTAAAGTAAGCAAGGTGCTTGATGTGATGTGATCTCGTAGCAGAGAACTCGATTCAATTTTGGCCATATTTGTAGGATAAAAGAACGGGCATATATCTTAAATGTATCTTTTCAAGTCATCTTTTTATTCATTTTGGTACAACATAAACGGATACGGAACTGGTCATGTGTAATGTACTGATTGTGATTATGATCAGAAAAAGTCTTGAAAAATTCAAGGATGGCTGCGGCTGTTTGCTATGTGGTGCATATTGTGCATGAAGCCTAAACCGTATGAAATAAGCATTAAAACGTAATTACCGTTTAAAGAAGCAAGATATTTAAAGAATATTTATCTTTCGTCAGCAGGTAAACACCGATCTCATATCTACTACCTCCACACTTGTCATAGTATGACCATTTGCTGGCAAGCCATGCAGTCATGTATTTAGCAAGATAGCACACCAAGTGACGTTAAATCATTAATTGCGTATTTTATTTTGTTGTGATAACATGCTGGGTATAGCTTTATGCTCGAATATGGCATTATTGTAGGGAAAAAAGAAAGAGAGAAAGAAGAAAAGGTCATAAAAACGGTTTGTACTGTATGTCAGTATTCAGTATTATTATGTATGGTTTAGCTTATTACTTGTTTCATTTCTTCATTGTAGGTAAGTTGTAAGTAAGTAACTTGTTGAGTAGAATTTGAAAGAGTCATGAATCATCATCATCATCATCACCGGAGCGAAATACTTTTTGCGGCTATAATAATAACATTACTTGCGAAAAAAAGAATTATTGTGTGCAAGATTGCTAGTTGACTTTAATGATTGATTGATGTATGCAAGAACATAAATACATACGAAAATGAATAAATAAATGACCAAGCCTTTGCATAAAAGGTTGCAGAGAATGTGGCGTATTATGGTCATTCCTTTCTATGGGCAATCATATCCCTTTACAACTCTCACAGTGAAAATGGGTTTTAAAATGAAATCTCTTAAAACTGCAGAATTTGAGCTAATTTGACAATAAATACATCATGATCAACACTTACCTTTTCTCTATGCTAATTTTTCAGGTGCCAGATTCACCAGTCCCCGTGCCAGTGTGAATCGTCAACAGGGCAGAAAACGAGCACTGTCCTGCTCCCCCTACTCCGATTCATTTGATTTGAATTCGATGATTCGGTTTTCACCCAATTCCCTTGTGTCACTGGTCAATGGATCTAGAGGCTCGAGTGCGCCTAGTGCGAGTGGTTCTTATGGACATCTTTCTGCAGGTAAGCACTACAATCTACAATATCTTACTCAAAAGCCGAATAATGATTAGTGTAACATATACTTTAATTTTCATACCTTTCTTCACCTGCCTCCTTTCGTAATTTTTTCTATATCTTTGTGCTTCTTCTTTATTTGAAAGCTGTTTTTATGAGTTACCTACAACGTAACGCCTGAAGCTAATTACTGCATAATGCACTAATTCACTGATCGGCGGCTTTAATTCCTTTTGTTGCATGTAGTTTAATCTATCGATGATCAGATACCACAATAATTATTTTTCAAAGGAAAATCCTCAGGGCATTTTCGTAAACCTGAGAAGCAAGACTACAACAGAAGTATCACATAATAAAATTCATGATACTGAACTCATTCGCCTGGAGTGAAAGATTTCTTCCTTTCCGTGCTTTTCATGAAGATCATCTTACTTAGTCACAGTATCGATGACTGTATTGTATGGTCTCAGCTTGTCATTAACTTTGTTGCATTTTTTGTTATGCTAACTTCCCACTATGTACTGAGATTGTGGGTAGTTATAAATAGAATTGCTAACCATAGCGCTCGTGGTCACTCATAAATAAATCTTCGATAAGGTACATTTTTTATTGTAGACAGGATTTTTCATCCTTCTTCTCGTCCTTTGTGTCGTCAAGAATTACGAGATCGTTTCCACGCTCATCAGACATGCATATTTCAGCCGCTCGATTGATTTGGTTGAGATGAGCAAAAAGAGAAAGAAAGAAACAGCTCGATTGTTAGGAGAACCACGACATGATTATTATGCATCATCATCGAAAATCTTTTTCCTTAAACTAGCTGTACGAAGCATCTCATATTGATCACATTATTTACCTGATTCTTCAATTCTCAACGTTTCTGCATTATCATCAGTCGGCATTCTTGTTGGATGCGGTTGGAGAATTAAGGAAGAGCTGAGGAACTTCCTTTATTTTTTGTAGTTTTTTCTTGATACCAAATTAAACCTGTATTGCTTGAAGACAAAAATGCCTTTCCAGAAATCCAACGTCTTGTTGAAAAGGATGTTCACCGAAAGTAGTGAACAGTATAACTATATGGAGGATTATATATAACAACGCAAGAAATCAGCATTTTGCTACTGGCAAAGTAGCAAAGGACAGTAAAAAAAAAGGATGAAATTGGACATCTCATTATGGTTTAGATTAAGCCTGTAGGGCAATGATTGATAACGAAACGATGGTGTCTTTCGTATCAATGAGGCATACATTCATACATTCCACTTGATTTGTATTGAACACTGACAACTACTGGTATTGTGATTTAGACTGTAAATGCACATCAACGCAAAAAGCACACCGCTTTGCGATCTGACAAGGTGAAAGTGATATAGGTAGGTAATAAAGATTGATACTTAAATAGTGTACGGATTTGTATTTGAAACTTTATTGTTGGAATAATTACTTAATATTCAACAGGTTAAAAAACGAATATTAAGCTAAAACTGCACATACAATTCTTTTACAATTATTAGTAAATCCAGCAAGTATTTTCTCGTTGCTGAAATGTGTGACATGCTTGAGTTCATTCAGTTAACAAGATTCAAAATAAATAATTAAGACGTGAACAACTTTTGTTTTTTATTGAAACATTGACAGCTCTGGCATAACATCACTGTAATGTATGCAAAGAATATTCTCCGTAAAAACGAAAAATAAAGTCTTGGTAGAACTTTGTAGCTTTTGGAGCATGTCAGGAACCAGTAGTAGCGGTTACGTAAACTATTTGAAATAGATCTTCACAATCCAGTTTTTGAGTTTCAGCAGCACTGCCACGTGAATAGGCTGATATATCAATGCATAAAAATAATTTAATAGTTGAGAGTTGACTCATAATCAAGACGTCAAAGACATATGTCTTCCAAATATAACCATATTTTTTAAAGAAATGAGTTATTTTCACTCTATAAGAAGTTCAAACACTTTGTGTATGATGCTGTACAAATTACGTTATAATAGGTCCAACACAATGATTTTTAGTGCTTTTTAAAAAATGTGAATTTTTTTACGACTTGATGATTGTAAGATTATTGCTAATAAAAGTCTGCATAGTGCGCTTTTATAGCTGTTCTGCCTGCCCAGTTTGTATGCACTGTTGCGTTCAATGCCTGGAAATAATCATGCTGGAACTACGTAATGTGCGAATACTTCTATCTATTTGCTAATTTTTGTACTTATCTTTTTGTGCTTGTGCGGACCAAATCTTATCTGATTATTCACTTTACTAGCTCATTACATTGTACAATTTTCAATGGTGTAATTATTCAGAAGAATTGTTTTTATCAAGAAAGAAAGTATCTATTAATTTGAAAAACTCGTCAAATTTGTAATTACGTCGCATGTGGGTTTACGTGTTTGCAGAATAAACTCATGGAAAAATAAAAAAGGCTCATGACTCATGATTCTAAACGGCAAAAGCTCAAGTTGTTGAAGACTTTAAGTTGGGAAAAATGTTCACGTTACTTTATTGCTGTTGTCTATTGGGTATTCATTTCCTTCATGATAATTTCAGGTTCATGTATTAAAGGAGTTAATACCCTGAATGTCTGCAGTGTATGCTTGTTTAGTACAAAATACAGCCTTATCCTTTGTTTCCTTTGAAAACTACTGTTGAAATAGTGCATAGATTCATACCCGAAAATTCGGACCAACAACTTACAAAGACACATGGAAGCACTATTCTTGCCATGCATGTAAGTATATATAGAGCTTCTGAGCGCCTGGAAATAATAAAAAGTATGAAAGAATTAATTGAATCTGCCAACTCATTCCTAGTCAAACAGAAGAAGCCGACGAAAAGACGTCGACGACATGATTCTTGAGGTTTTCATTGCATGTCCGACACAACAATGGTTGATAGCTTTTTTTGCTGTATGTTGTTGTTTTGTGCTGGTTTGGTTGATGTCATACCTTGCGCTCTTCTTTCTTGTTCCACACACTGAAAACTCACACTTCAAATTTCACATCTTGCATATACATACTTGCTTCTGTTCCGCCATCCGCCATAGATATATCAAATTGAATCTAAATTATAAATACGTGATAAATATAAAGGAAAAAGAACGCTTAACATAAGTATAAGCAACAGATAATGATAGTGATAAGAATTCGTGCCTTTGAGAAGGTAAATGATTTGGAAAGAGTGAAAAGGATGGAAATAAGTGATGAAGATTGTATATGTTACTACTGCCCGTATATGATCGAATAAGAAAATAAGAATCCTGTAATAAACCTGAGCGATAATTTTAGTTTTCTTCTCAATTCAAGCGTTTTTCTTAACTCGTATCTCTTTATATTAACATGCACCAGTGCACTGGCTTTATTCCTGTACTTTTTGTATATATATATATATATTCATATATTCTACAACAACATTATGTTCAAATGATTTTAAAGTGGTTGAATGGTCCACAGAACATTACAATATCTTTGTTTAGTTTGTCCGTTCCTTTCCTTGTTTTATACCATGAGGCTTTATAGCTATTATTCTCCTAAGCTTTTAATACTTCTCCGAATCATCTCTATCGTTTATGTAGCAAAAAGTTCATGATAACATTGTTGAAGACTCTTCGGCACTATGCACCAATTTAATTTAACTTTTTTATTTTTGCCCTTACTTGTTTTACTAAAACAAAAGGCCATTTTATGGATCATTCAGGTGCAATAAGTCCTGCATTTGGCATGTCAGCGGGATTGCCACCCGGATTTGGAACTGCTGGAATGCCACCGCTTCAACAGTTACAAGCCCATTTGTTGAGAAGTGGACCACTGGCAGGTTCTTTGCCTGGCTCCCCGTTTTTGCACCACACCGGATTGCTACATGGTTCCCCTTTCTCCACACATCAGAGTTTGTACATGCCTAATATCCACCACTCACTGAACATCAAACAAGAGGGTGAAATGACACCAAAAGCATCTCCTGGTGTTGGAGCTGTTAGCAGCACAATGGATGTGGACGAAGTTGGGATTGGTGTCTCTCGCAAGCAAAAGGTCAGAAAGGAGCCAGCGACGACGACCTCAGGTACAAATGGGGATGACAAATGTGATATGGACATAAAAGATGAGCCGGCAGACTTTGTGGAAACAAACTGCCATTGGAAGGACTGCGGTTTGGAGTTTTGTACGCAAGAAGAACTCGTAAAGGTAATTTTGTCAGAGAAATGTCTAATGTCTACCCTTGACAAACGTGCTGCACATCTGCAAACACTAACTTAATATATTGTTTGTTCTTATTTTCCACAGCATATTACCACCGATCACATCCAAGCAAACAAAAAGTCGTTTATTTGTCGTTGGAAAGACTGTTCACGGGAGGAAAGGCCGTTCAAAGCTCAATACATGCTAGTGGTCCACATGAGGCGGCATACCGGCGAGAAACCCCACAAATGCACGGTAAGATATGATTGTGAACAATTTTAGCATGATTTTGTACAAGCACTTGCAATAGCATTTGTGCTGCTTAGAGTATAACATCCACTTCGTTAGAGGACTGCAGTAATTACAAGATTTCTTAATAGGATGAACGCGTGATTCTGGCTTCAAATCAGGTGTCAAAACAGCAATAACAAATGATTAAGATATTGGATGGTTCACATTCCATTGTGTGTTATCATAATTACATGTCTTGTAGCAAAAAACAACAGAAATTTTAAACTAATACGATTTTGAGCTTTCTCTTCATCATGTATACTGCAAATTCATGAATCAATACTTTTTCGTTGCAAATCCATGTATATAACCAAGTCATGCGTTTCCATCCACTAAAACAAGCGTCGCATATGAGCAGATAAAGATTCATTAAATGAATAGTGGTGACATTATGATGAAGATGACTTCTTTCTGGCATGGCATGCCGAACAAGTCTCAAAGAAAGGTGATTTATTTGAAAGGATTTTTTTCCCCAACGAATGATGTTCATGCACATTCTCAGTAAACCTGTTCATTTTCTACAAATTTCTTCCGTATTTCCCAACATCATTAGCAATACATTATGAAAAATAATAAAAGTACGAAAATGGAATGGGATATAGCTTTGTACGTGCTACAGTCGTATATGTATCGTCGTCGTTGCACTCTGAACTCTTATCCCCTTTTCTTTGCAACATGTATACTGCGTATAAAACAAAAAGAAACTGTGATAAGTCAAAGACTGCATTACTCAATAGTAAATAATCACGATTTTGCTATTTAAACTTGAAAAAAAGGGGGTTTCAAAGCATGTTGCTTTTAAAAACATGGTCGACTGATTATGTAAGTAACTCGTGTTACTTATTATAGATAATGTTGTTGTGACTTGCAAATGCAATCACATTATTCTACAAAGAAAAAATAGGAAGATGTTACGGCTTTCAAACAAATATGTATGTATTTAAATTTCACGTTAGGCATGTAAACAAGGTTTTTTATATGTATCTCTCTCCGTTTGGTTATTCCTTTTTCATACGTCACCACTGTCTACAAAAGTGACTCCATAATATTAATGTGGGTAACATTGTGACTGCTGCACTTTGAAAAGTAGGAAGATGAAATGTACAAAAAATATGTACGTTTTTTGAAAATCAAGTAACGGTCTGCTTTTTACTGAAGTAAAATGTTATTTTTCCTATTACGGTTCGTAATGCTTCCACATAATTTACTGCTGCTATTAATTTGGCGTAAAGTTCCCTTAATGAATTGTTATTATTGCTGCGGTCTATATGCCATTGAAACGAGCTGCGACTCATTGGTCTTGATGACTGTGATGTAGTGCATATAATATTCTGTTTATTGTCCTATTAGGGAAATGTTTAGAAATCATAAAGTAACGATTTCACACATGGCAAAGCTACTGGATTCAAGCATTATTCTAGCTTCGATATCATTAAAACCTTTGTGTGATACTAAGTACTCTTTAATTCTAATTTGTTGAGCCTAAAAAATAATAATTGGGAGAATTGAAATGTTTACATGTATGCAACATCAGCCTTATGGAATCATTATCGTAAAAGCTTGTCAACTTTACATGAAGTTATCGTCAGCATTACATATACGGTAGAAATTTTAGAATGATAATCCGTCTTAATCTTCTCACGACATCAAAACGATAATTTTTTGCCTTCATAAGCCTTACAACTTCGCATATTTGTCATTTATGCAAGGCGTCATTGGAATGAGAAAAATACATTAAAAATTTTGTTTCACCCGGTGAAAACTAATCTTTCAAGCTACGACAGTTTTCATTCAACCATTATAATCTAATCTGAATCACAATCGGTATGATTTTTGAATGTTGGTGTTCTGGATTATTATTTGTTACAGTTTTCATTAGTATAGTCACTACAGAAAAATACCTAAATGTCTTTTATTTCTTGTATGAATTTTAGTTTGAGGGGTGCTTCAAGGCTTACTCGAGACTTGAAAATCTGAAAACACATCTCAGATCACATACTGGAGAAAAACCGTACATGTGCGAATTTCCGGGATGCACAAAGGCGTTTAGCAATGCTTCAGACAGAGCAAAACATCAAAACCGGACGCATTCTAATGAGGTAAGCAAGCAGACAGTTTGTCGAATAAAGAATGGGCAGATAATGTGCTCGTGATCAATTCTGCATTTATCTTGCACATTTTTGTGTTGTCGTGATTTCACGAATTGATTGTAATCACGACCATCCTGTCAAAATCAATAATGGTCCATGATAATAGATAAATACAGCTTGATTCTCTTCATATATCGTATATAGGTATTTACAATAAAATTGATTGTTTAATTACAGAAACCATACGTTTGCAAAGCTCCCAATTGTAATAAACGTTACACTGATCCAAGCTCATTGCGGAAACACGTAAAAACAATTCACGGTCCAGACTTTTACGCAAACAAGAAGCATAAAGGAAATGATCATCCTAGCCCAAGTGATAGAATGGGAAGAGACAATCACCATCCTTCAAGCCCAGGTAACGAAGGATCTCCAAGAAGTGAAGGAATGGGAACCAAGACCGCTAGTGTTTCAAGTCCAAGCATGAAATCTGAAGTAAGTTTAATTATTTTGGTAGTTTGTATTTGTATAAGTTGTGAAAACCCCTTGTTTAGTACGGTTCGGCGGTTTGATATGGGTTGGGGTAACATAAGAATGCTTATTTTTTGAAGGATCCAAGCTCCCCACCACAACATAGTAGTCCTGGAGGAGCGTCTACCGGAACAGATATGAATGGAGAATGTCCAATGGACGATCCAATCAGTGATAACAATGTCAGCACTACCAATGATTTGTCAGACGGGTACACTGATCCTTCTCCAATGATGGCGCCAGTATGGGACCTGAAAGAAGAGGAAGAAGAAGTTGAAGGAGTAGCTGAGCTACCAGAGCTGATGGGCATCCCCGTTGGAGGCAATGGGGACGAAGGTGGAATGAGTGTCAACATTCATGACAATGCTAGGAACAGGTTTAGAAGTCGACTTGGAGCAAAGGGAATGTCGGAACCTATGCCCCCACTTTCCCAAAATTACGGTACGCTTTATTTTTTAATTACCTCGAATTATTGCCTCCTTATTAGATGAAATATTTATCTACATGTGATGTGTTGTACTTTACTTAGGTCCAAGGCGTGGATTTGGTATTGATAATCTCAATAAGCGAATAACTGATCTCAAAATGGGTGGACCAACCAGTGGCCCACAAGGATCGATGACGAATGGAATGTCGAATGGCTCTGATCTCAATCCCCGGCTTCCACACAATAACTTGGTAAGCTATACATATATACTTTTTATTTTCATGAACAAATTATGTTGTCTGTGTGTTCTGCACATTTTTAAAATCATTCTCTAACAACAATTATTGATTTTGTCTTTTCAGACTGTATTGAAACCTCCGCAATCGGTTAGTGGTACCAATAGGCGCGACAGTGGAAACTCCACAATCAGTTCCTTTTATGGAAGCAGTCTCCGTTCCGATGGTGGTCAAAACAGCCGGCGATCTAGTGCAATGTCCCAAGTTTCTGCAGCTCTTCAAGGAATTTCCCCATCTACAGCAAATGGCCGGGCTGTGACAAATGCTTCGCCATATGATCCGATTTCCCCAGGAAGTTCTCGTAGATCTAGTGGAGTGGAACATCCTACTGCTAATGGTTCAGATAATCAGCCAAACTCCTTGGCCTCATCCAGTAATACCTTGACGTCATCAATCCAAGCTCATTTCCAGAGAATTCATAGAAGAGCCTTGGGACTGAGTGGAGATTACGAGATTGATCATCCTACCGACGCCTCAACTAGCACCATTGCGCCGCAGTCAAATGGAATGCGCAACGATAATTCGTCGGCGTTCGCAGCTTTCGTTTCTTCTGGTAGACCGATCGGAAACTCACAAGAGATCAGACGAATGTCAGATCCTTGTAGCAGTGGAAGTCGGCAGCATGGAGCAATGAGCGGACTGGGAAATCATGTCAATCATCATGCATTTTTACAGCGCCACCAGAACCATAACTTTAACCAAAATAACCCCAACAACAATGGTGGAGTTGCGAATGGACCAATTCCTGCTGGTCATCAGCAAAACAACGCCAGCAATAACATCAACGGTTCATTTGGAGATGAATTTATTATTCCTGACGACATGGCCACTTACCTCTCTGAGGTTCAAAGTGGTGGCAATACCGGAGTTACCAACAACACCATGAGGCAAGGTTGTGATCCAGTCAGACCAAGCACCTGCCCTCCAGCGTCTATCAATCAGCTCCCACCCCCTCCCCCGTACAATCAAGCTGTCGCTGGACAACATAACAACGGTATTAGTCAGAATAACAACGGCAGACAGAACCATCATAATATGACCCAGCCAACTCCCGCAGCGTATAGTGGAAATGCTCCAAGTGGATACGGACCAATGAGCGTTGGAAGCCCCGCTACATATGCAAGCAGCGTAAACGGGTCTGCCGCCGCACCAAGTCCTTACGCCCAAGTTAATAGCCCAGCATATTCCCACACATCAGTAATGTCTCCCAAGAACCCTTCAGTTCCTATGCATTCACCAATGTCCATTTCGTGCATGAGCCCAGCTGCCGCTATCCCTCCAAGTCCTTCAGCTCGTACCCCTACTACCAACAGGGGAAACACGACTGCTTCTAGTATGCAGCCATCAATGGAAGGTAATGGAATGATGGGTCCAGTAAACTCGAATGGCACGTATTGTGCGCCACCTCAAAATCAACAACAACAATCTCACCCACCACAAGTTCCTAATCAACAAACTCATAATTATCCATATCACCATAACCAGCAATACCAAGGGTATTCAAACAATGGCAACAGCAATGGTTATGGATCAAACAACTATGGATCATCTATGTATCCTCAAAATGGAAATGGGAATAATATGCAAAACCAGTACAATCAACAACAGCAACCAACTACTGGGTTCTACAATGCCAATAGCAGTCACTACTCAACGCAATACAACGGTGGAAATTATAATTCAACCTCCACTACTACTCCCCAAAATTACAACTATAACGGCAATGCGAATCATCAACATTACAATAACTGCCAATGTCCTCCTCAGCAACATGGATCTAGCAGAGTTTCTCATTCACAGCAACATCATCAACAGCAGCAAATGTATTGGCAACAGAATCAGTCTCACCATCAGCAGTCGCAGAGTTCTAACGCTGGTGGTGGTTACAACCAAGCTCACAATCAACCTCATGCCGGCTCCTCCAATAGTGCTGCATGGAACACCGGATCAGCTCAAAACATGAGCAGCATCACAAATGGCCACTATCCCAACAACTGGAATTCTCATTGTTTTCAGAATTCCAACAACTCTTCTAACACAACTGACTTCAACAAGTGCTCTCAGTCCCAAGCCGGTCCTGACGTGAAGCCCTTCAGAAGGAACCAACATGGGAACATTACCCACGAAATTCAATGTCAATCAGTAACCAGTCAGAGTCAGTCAAGTCAAAGGATGCCTACAGCAGCAGGACCATGCAACGCTCCCTCAAGAGCAGCAGCAGCAGCAGCACCTCACAACCCCAACAGCAACAGACTTGCTTCCTCCAGCAATCCACCAGTAGGTATGCGACCTGACACATATCAGAGAACGTTAGAATACGTACAGCAGTGCCAACTATGGTCATCCACTGAACACAAGCTTATCAGTAACGGTGGCGTTCCTTCCGCTGTTCCAGGAAACATGCCCAACAACAACCGGGATTCGTGCAACCCTTTGTCCCCTG
Organism: Willowsia buskii; assembly: GCA_034700685.1. Taxonomy (NCBI): domain Eukaryota; kingdom Metazoa; phylum Arthropoda; class Collembola; order Entomobryomorpha; family Entomobryidae; genus Willowsia; species Willowsia buskii. The sequence goes on along the minus strand of JAQIXW010003322.1, from coordinate 1,453 downwards.
ATAGTACAACTGATGGAAAGCATAAGCCTAACAGTAATAATACTAGCAAGCCTTCTGTGTAAACAAATTTACAGCGAACTTACTGAGTAGCCTTATAACGTCAAATTATCCGTCTTTTCAGTATAATAGCACTTAAGAGTGTAAGACACATTTTAATTGTAATTTAAATACGAATGCAAACCTTGTGCCATGTAACTTATAAATAGTATGAAATGTGTAACATTATTTTAGCTGATTGATTTTAAAAAGTGATGTATGTAATCGTATAGATAGGATTTCAAGCATTTTTACTGTAGGTAAACTGCATGCTGCCTTAAACTCTGTTGATAATTTATGTGTAATATCTGAGTATTAAGTTAGAAAATAACCTGATTGTTATTGTGAATCTATTAGTTTAGTCTCTCTTCAGCTTTTGACATAATAATGTCTAGCATCCAGCAGGACTAGTTTGTACGCTGGTGATATTACCCCTCGGTATTAGCCTTTGTAAACTATTATGAATATGAATAGTAGAGTTAATATTATATACCTAGTAGAAGTGTAATAATTTAAGAAATACGATCATTGCTTGTAATATTTTAGTCTAAACTAATATTTTAAACCACCTCGTATAAATCAAAGTAAAAAACAGCAAATGTTTATTTTCTCGTAATAAAATATACAAAACATTGTATCTCATTGTATTTATATACAGTAACTTATACACACATAATATGTCAAACTACGCTGGAACTACTGTCTTGAAAGTGGCCTTTCTAAATTGGCATGTATTTTAGTTCTAGTGGGTACCGGAATTGTAACTAACTCGTCAGTATTCGTTCTACATTAAGCCGGTAATTTAGTTAAGAACCGATCTATTATTATGATAACTTTAATGTAACCAGAATTGTGAACAAAATGTGTTTTAAAACATTATTTCATTTTTTTATTTTAAGAAAATATTTAGGACATTGTATTCTCATTTTGTTAACTTTAACCCGATTTGATTTTTTAATTATGTTCGCAATCATAGACATGATCAGTTTATTATAAGTTTATTCTTTGAGTAGTAGTAATTAAGATTAAGACCTTATTTAAAATTTTAATCTCTGTTTTGTAGGGAAAATTTTCCTTCCCTTCATTTTCTATAAATACATATAATTGTGATGCTAAATTTTATGTCGAATAGTATATTTTAAGAACACGTACGTTTGTAAGTTTAAAATCATCGAGGTCATAATATATTATATGCAATTGAACCAATTGCACGAACGAGAATTGTAATTTCATTTCTATAAGACACAAATGTGTAATAATTAGTGTAAAAGTAGTACCAATTGTACACGTGTACTTTTTGTTCAAATTTTACTACAATGTTAAACTGTTAAAATACAAAAATGGAACAATGAACAAAATGAATAAATAAAGAAAAGTCGTTTGAAATAAAATGAAGGCTGACTACTACGTTTTGTGT
>JAQIXW010003321.1:0-13384 GCA_034700685.1 Willowsia buskii | reverse complement strand
TATTTAGTCTTTTTAAAAACTCAAATCACATAATATTGCTTTTAAGCTTTGGTTAAATTTTAATTTTCTTAAGTTGCTAGTCTACCTCCGTCTGCTTCGTAAGTTGTTGTGCAACTTTTCTTAATCCATCATGTAATCATGTGGTTACATGATTACATGAGTGAAGTTACTTTGTTCTCCTTTCACGTGTAAGGCAGCATAAAATGCATTTAATTAATAAAAATGAACAAGCAAGGGTATTCCCGGATAACACAAGTATAGTGCTAAAGGCTATTCGCTGTCTAACAAGCTACTATTATTTTACTTCTTGTGTCGTAAGTAAGTTTGCTTGCCTAAGCTTTCACGTTTGCACTTGGGAATTTACTTTTGAAACGAATGGTTACCAATCAGTTTAAAAATTAAGAAAGATTGATTTCTACCTATTCATTTGTTATAATTCACAAAATTAAGCCTAGATATTTAAAAATCGTTAAACATGGAAATTATCAAGTTATTTCTTATTTCCTGCTTACTTCCTATGAGTAACGGTTCAGATGAAATATCCAAGGAAATAAAATTGCCAACACAACTTCACGAAAATTGTTTGCTCAACTTTGTATTTTCGTCTAAGCCCACACGAATAATGCCACTTCAAAAATATCTGATTAATTACAACAAGAACATAGTATCTGAAAATGTTGTGCACACGTACACAATCCACGAAAATGATAAGTTATTTCTAGACATCGACGATAATCCAAGTCGCGTAACCACAAATACTGGCTATCTTCGATTCACCTCAATAAAATTAAGTTCCTCGTGTAAAATATTTGTACTTTTCACTGAAAAATTTTATGAGACTTTTTTCTCAATTCATCGATCCGGCTACGGAACTTCTGACACTGTCTTATTTTTCATTTACGTGGACAATACATATCCCGCATTACAACTATTTTCAAATATTATCTATATGGAAAATGTGAAAGTGTTTCACGCCGGACTTGTTTTCTTTGACTACTCAAATAAGCATGTTGCCATTTTATGCTACTTTTGTCTATCTCCTGTCCGATTCTTCTCGTCAAATCTATCTTTAAAGGAGTTATACTATTTGCATTATTATGTTCTAAATGCGCAAGGATATGGGAGACATTTTAGTTGGAAGAATCCATTGCTATTCCCAATATATTCGAACCCTATTTGGCCATCCGTACGTAGCTGCTTTGGAACTTTGAAAGGAAGCAAATTTACTTTAAAATCCCAGTTTAAATTTTTAACGGGCTGTCTCGTAATAGAAGCTTTTGTCCTCTCTCACACAAAAGATATTTTCAACGTGTCCTTTAAGGTTGACATAAATGAAATGCCCAAAGAGGAAATGCGGTCTTATGATTGGTTTACGCAATTTGACGTTTTTGAAAACGTAGAACAGTCAATACCAAGCAGGTCTTTGAGGACTCGCTCAGAAATTATATTTTTTGCAAACGACATCTTCACAAGAGTGATAGCTTGTGTAAAACCTGAAAAGGTTACTGTGATTGACTATACTTTTATTACTTCAATCGAAGTCAGTGCATGGATCACATTACTTTTAGCTTCAGTTACGCTAGCTTTCATGTATAAAAATATCAGCAAGGGTTTAGATATTTTGTGGGATCTTTTTGGAATTCCCTGTATGTATAAGCATCCAAAATCTGTGTTTATGATTGCAATACCGTTCCTCATCCTTTGCATTTCTTATCAAAGCTTTATTTCTTCAGAATCATTAAAGTTTTCAGGTGCTCCTACAATTGAAAAGTTGATGGATGACGGATACAGCTTAAATGTAGAGATGTTTAGTGCCTTTATGCCACTACTTTATTTTTACCCTAAGTCCATAATGGATGGTCTTAATAAAGCCTTGCATGGGCGGAACCTCATAGACATTTTGGATACTACACCAATTACAAGGCTAATAAATAGCAGTTATGTCAAATTTTTTGAAGTAGTTACAGAAAAGAAACTTGTGTATCTTGCAATATCCGATGATATTTTAGGAGAGTCTCTCTATCTTCGTATTGAAAACAATATTCACTTGATTGAGGATCGCTTCTATTGTCTGGGGTTCAACGCTAAGGAAATATTGCCAATGGAACTTCGTGTAAGCTTGAGAGTATCTGGATATCTGAGCAAACGTATAATGGAACGCATATTGACCTTATCTTACCGCACTGGTTTCCGAGATGAATTGATTCGCTTGAAAAAGGTGGCAATGTATAGAAAATTTGAAAAGAACTTAAAAATGGAATCTGTAGATACGGTGAAGCCGGCCAGAGCTCTTGATTTATGGTCGCCGGTAGGAATAAGTTGTATACTATTGTACATTCTTGGCCTATCTCATCTTTGCTTAGCTTTGGTTTACTCTTTGTTTACAAAAGTTACTGAGACAAAATGTATGCGAATTGTAAATTTTACTTTAAAATATCATGTAGCTTTGCGTCGAAAGTCATTACTTGAATATTACTCTAAGCTTAAATTTAGGATAGCTCAAATTATAAGGTATAATTCAACTCAAATTCAAAGCTTAAATGACAAGTAAAAATATGAACAAATAGAATAAGAATAAATTGTAAGTGTAAGTGTAAATAAGTGTAAAAACGATATACATTCACCCCTGCATAACTCTTGTATAAATCGCAAAATAAAATATTTTTTAGACAACAACATGAATGCATTATAAGTTCAGTTTCTTTATGTTTTAAGTCATCCTCTTGTTAACGTTGGCATCATGACAACATGCTAATAATGGAGCACGACAAAATGTACACGCATACATTCCCCTAAATTCCGAAATTCCTTTTCCAACTTTTAAAAATTTAATTTCTATCATTTCCACGAAATTATAAACCTCACATAATCATATGCAAGTATTTTATGTAGTTTGCAAGATGGTGGTGTATTTTAAAGTAATAAATCATAAAGCCGTTTTAATTCTTTCAAGCCTCTTATGTCTCAAAATGCATGTAAGTAATATGAATTTAGTCCATTAGTCCTATCACATATTTCACTTTGCTCAAATTTTAATTTTCTTAATTACCAATTCCACCTCATTCTGTTTCATAAGCCGTTGTTCAAATTTTCTTTGCAATCCAACATGTACTCCGATGAAGTTACTTTATTCTTCCATTTCACCCATGAACATAAAAATTAAACCTGGTAGCAAAATAGTTTTTTATATTGCTACAGAGAACTACTTTAAGCTTAAATTCGTGTTTTGAAGCCTGTCTTAATTAAATTTTATTCAATTGAGGTTCAATGCTGGGACAACAACTTTGTTGTTAGTTCTTGCGACGTTGATGGTCTAGGAGAAGCGATAACATGCCGGGAACCGACAGAAGGGAAATTTTTAGTTTGCATGGCTGTAGCGTAGCGACTAGTTGCAAAGGATAACTTTGACAAGGTGAGAGAATGTTACTAAAGGCTAAGCGAAAGGCAAAGTAACTGTAACTTTGAAGTAAAAGATGTGTGCAACACTCAGGAATCAAATCTACAACAGTTTTTAAATGCGGACGTTTTCGTAAAAACTTTAATTAAGTGTTCATTACGAATTGGATCGTGTAAATACTAATATAAACGCCTCATCGGTATTGCGCGCCCACATTTATTACGCTCCCGGCATCAATTGAATAAGATGTCAACGAAGTACATTAAAAACTCCCCTCTAATAGACGACACCAAAATTTGACATAAATATAGGAAGAGCCAAAATCTAGCACCTGCCGTCAAAGCAAAAATTCGTGTTTGTGGGAGGTTGAAAGCATGATTTCAAAAACGTAAGCGGATTGCAACGGATAGTCTCAAACTTCATGTTGCTAAGAAACCAGCACGAGGTTCGAGTTAGAATTTGGCGATGATTCCAAATGAACCCTCAATCCTGTGTTAAAATTGCATAAGAGAAAATTGACAGCAAAACGGAATTTGCGGTTCGTGGATACGTTGAAGCATAATGATTACGACTCGGTTTGAAAAATTCACACACAACCAAATGCGCATAGTTGGAAATAGAGCCAAAATCCGGCACTTCCGGTCAAAGCAAAAATTCGTGTTTCTGGGAGGTTGAAAGCATGATTTCAAAAACGTAAGCGGATTGCAACGGGGAGTAATCCAATTAGTCCCAAACTTCATGTTGTTTAGAAACCAGCACAAGGTTCGAGTTAGAATTTGGCGATGATTCCAAATGAACCCTCTATATTGTGTAAAAATTGCATAAGAGAAAATTGACAACGAAATGGAATTTGCGGTTCGTGGATACGCTAAAGCATAATGATTACGACCCGGTTTGAAAAATTTTCACACAATTAAATGCGCATAGTTGGGAATAGAGCCAAAATCGGGCATTTCTTGTCAAAATAAAAATTCGTGTTTCTGGAAGGTTGAAAGCATGATTTCAAAAACGTAAGCGGATTGCAACGGGGAGTAATCCAGTTAGTCCCAAACTTCATGTTACCTTAAAACCAGGACGGGGTTCGAGTAAAACTTTGGTGATTATTTGGACATAATTGGTGAGTGCATTATGCGAGATTTGGCAATAATTATATTTTTTATGACGGTCCAAGTAATTTATTAGGTAATCGAAAAAACAATTTCCAGTGTTGTGATTTCATTTTTCTTGGAATTGAAGACATTTTTCATGTATTTTGGATCTGTCAACATTATATAAGCGTTGAAGAAATAGCTAGATTTATTAATTTATAACAGCAGCTATGATAATTTATATAAAATATTCTGGATAATACAAATGCGCATTGTAAAATGAAGTCGATCTATTATTACTGATCTTATTGTATGAAAACTAAGAAATTTATTATTAGAAACTAATAAATTAAGACAGTAAGGCTGTTCATTAAAACTGTCAATTAGTATTTATAGTACCTAAAATGTAAATTGAATTGAATGACCGTGCATGATGGTATAAATGGTCAAATAAATAAAAACTATAACTAACTAAATACTGAAAAATCAATAGGTATCGTCCCTGCGACCCGTGGAACCTTTATACCAAATTTCAGCGAAATCGGTGGAAGCGTTCGGGAGTTATTGTGCTCACAGACAGACAGACGGACAGAAAAACGTCAGAAAGTCAATACTTGCTTTCGCATAGTCAAGCGGCGTTAAATAATATTATTGTCTCAAATGGTTTCCACAAGACATTGTGGCTATTACACCCCGGACATACAGTAATACAATAAATAAAGGTTCATATTTACAATTTTTATATTGAACAAATTAAATCAAATACAAAGTTAGTCAAAGTGCATAAATAAATAATTTAAAATTAATCATAATTTATAAAAGAATGCAAGGCTTACCATTTGCAGGCAAGCTAGTTAACATAGACTAGAAATTGCAAAATAGCAATGGTATATGTAACTTGCATAACCTTGAAATATTTGTCTTTTTGCATTATTAGCCTACTAACACCGAAAATTTGAAGTTTATATCTATTCCGCATATTTTGTTCATTATATCAACAAGTTGGAAGGAATAATCTAACGCAATATAAATCTAACTTGCGCAACACGATAATAATGACAACCATTGTTTTCTGCATGAATTTATTTCACAAGAAAAGAAGATGAATTGACCTCAAAATTGGAAACGGTTACATTCTCAAATTTCTTCCTCAGCCATAACAAAACGGCTTGGCAAATTTAAGAAAATGAAGATGAATAACTCATAGCTGTATTTACTCTTTCTAATTGCGCACCAAAACTTTGTCGAATCTCGTAGGTATTTAAATTTTTGGCAACAACTTCGTGTTTTTAAACCTGTCTTAAATAAATTTTGTTAAATTTTAGTTCAATGCTGGCATAACAACTGTGTGGACAGTAGTTGCGACGCTGATGGCCTAGGTGATACGATAGACTGCCTGCAGTCCCCAGATGGGGAAATCCCAGTTTGTGTTTCAGTCGCATGGGACTCATTGTCAGGGGACTACTCTGTCAAGGTGAGAGAATGCTACAGCTTAGAAGTAACTTTTTTTACGCCTGGAGGAAACAACTGCAGAGATGCGTGGGATGGAAGACTTGTCTGCTATTGTGATGAAGATTTATGCAACACTCAGGATACACTTGCACCTACGAAATAAAACATACAATTTGAATCTGTGATTATAATTAATTATAAAAACTGCTGTTTGTTTTGAAAAAGAATAAAATAATAAAACTAGCTAAAGTTTTCGAGTGGATGGAATTAATGTGCATGTACATATGCCTTAGAAGGAAACCTCTTACATGTGACTCCCCTGCAGACTCCTGTGCGTGGTTTTGGACAGATGAAATATTCTCATTATCCGTTACTATTATTTGTCCGTAACATAATACATATATTTATTAATGATGCACGCCTACTGTACTCTTCGGAGTACATATACTAAATTGGATGATGTACGCCTACCCAAATATACAATATATTTTAGATGCGTACTGCCACGTCTTTGCAATAATACTATTGCCGTGTTTAGCACGCATTAGATTGTGTATAGTTTGCTCATTGCTTTTGTAGAAATTCGCCAAAAGCGAAATTCTGACAACTTTGTTTATTCCTCCATGTATTATGTGATCTGTAGGAAGAATGTATGGGAAAGGAGATTTTTACAGGAGTTTGGCAATAACAATTATGATACATATGTTTTTGCTTTCTCCCAATTAGAGAAATTTGTGATAAATGCCTAAAACCACATGTTAACTAAAATTTATGTTTTCAAGTAGCGAAACGACCTCACTCTAAATTTCAGATCAACAATGCGTATGTGTGCTACAACATTTGATTCAGTTACTTTTTGTAGGTGAACAAACTAATAAATGGAACATTAGTTTGCAGAATTTTATTTCCAACTAACTATTTCATACTGTATGTTTTTATTTTTCGTAGACCTTAACATTTCTTTTAAAAATGATTGCATGTTTTTTTTAGAAATAATTAATTATCTTTATTTTGGTTTGTACAACATTAAATTCTACACTCAAATTAATTATAAACAATTTCTGGAGTCAATATGTCCCGAAACACCAATATCCTCTAATATATGTACATAATAAACTGACATAACATTCAGGGATTCAATATTGAATTACACAAGGTTGCTCTTAAACGTAAGATTTAGATAAGTTTTGATTGCAGGTTTCAGAAGAAACATAAAAGTAGCATTAATGTGCATTTTTATGTTTTACCCCGCAAGTGGATTTAGTAATATATATTTTATTATTATTTTATTAAGAAACTGACGTCTGATCTTATATGGCAAAGAGCAAACAAAATTACAAAATGTTTTAATTCCAAATGATGTATGGTATAAAATTAAGTTGCATTAAAATACTCATAAAAATACAAGTTCGTACAAGTAGTTTCCCGGACTCAGAAAACAAGATATACAAGATTTATTTGATAAAAAGATTTTTTTGACATGACATTCGTTAATGAATAGGTAGTAAATTTTGAACAGTCACAAAATAACTTAGCATAGTAACATATTTTTAAAATTATTTGCACGCAAAAAATTATTGGAGTAATTCGGATTCCACATTTTGAATATAAACATTGGTTTTTATGTTGTATTCAAGCCAATATTAAATTTAATTAAACTACGGATATGCACACTGCCGGTATTGGTGAGTGTCCACGTACATCAATATTTGCAAATTGAGAACCAGCACCATCCGCCGGGGATATATAGCCAGACGCGTAACGTGTTTTGCATGTGCAGCAAACGCAAAACATTATGAGGATAAAAACAAAAAGTATAGACATGCCGTATATCATGCCAAATATGGCCTCTATTTTCAAATCCATTTTAATATTTTAAATGAAAATGACACCAAAATATTTCTAAATTTACTAAGGAACAAAAATTGGTTAATTTTCGCGACCAAATAGCAACGGATAGCTTGATTCTTTTGAACACAAAATCATAAGGTATTTAAAAATTTTAATACGTTGGAATGGAGCACCACACGTCGCTTTCCTGAGCAAACGACGACTAACAACTTTTTCAGAATCCACAGACGAAGTATCCATTTTATACAGCATTCTAAAGATGATGATACCAATGTTGTGGGATAAGCACGTCAACAGTACATGTTCTATTAGATGAAGAAGCAATCACGTACTTAATTATGTGATGACTGATGACACAAATTCTAAGGAACGTGATGGCATACCCACACAGATTATTTCTTTCAGCTCAAAAGCTTATACATACTCATAAATATATCTTCAAAGAGCTAAAACAATGAGAAATTCAGATTTGTGAAGTTTGTTGCAAATGATCTAAATGTAGTCACTTTACTGACATAATACATATGACATACGACTCGAAAATTCTGTCAAGGATTCACACACACACATTCCTCCAAATGCTATCTCAGAGTAGATAAAACTAAACCATAATCATGTTCGTGACGACATTTGCACCAAGGATATTTCCGAAATTGGTTTTAAGGTGGCACTTGGCAAAAAGAGAGTTCGGCAAATCGTTTGGATTGTGTGCCGGGGTTATTAGAGACAGCAGGATTGCTTGAAAGAGATGAAAGCATGTAGCCCTTTAGTCTGCTGTGTTTGTCAGTATGCTCTTCTCTTTTAAGCTTGAGTAGTTGATCTTGAATGAATTCAATTAGGAAGTAACCTTGTCTAAAAATATGAAATGAAATGTGAATTGTATGAATAAAATTTTGTGAGGACAATTGTTTATTATTATTATCAGTTATCATTAATTATATTTATTTTCACAGTAGGTTTCTGAAGAATAAAAAATAATTTAATATCATTCATAAATATTATACAAGGATAAGGAGAATATTCAATAATTTTAATAGTACATATTATTATTGAAAGAATAAATATTTGATTTAAATGATTTAGAAATTACATTGATTTTAGCTCCCATTTTCTGTTTAAAGATCTTTATTTCTTTTCTCATCTAAGCAGAGAGAAATACGCTAGATATTTTTCCTTTAGAATATAGTAACTTACAATTATTAATATAAATTTTTGCATTAGAAGCAGCCTTAAAGTGGATTCACTCACGATCAGTTTGAAGTTTGAATAGCTACAGAACATAAACCGACAGATACAGATTCAAGCTGTGCATCTATTTACTTTTATTTTTCTACCAACATTATATCAATAATTCTTGCAACGCAAAACATCTGAAATACCAGAGGCGTCGTATTGTCAATGAAATTTGACATTCCAAATGCAATCATTGCTGCCCGACAAGATTTCACAAACCTTTCCAAATACCTTGCTCTAGTGCGATTAGACTTACCTGCAAATATTTTCACATGAGACTTCAACTTCTCAAACTGTTTTTGAGACTGCATGTAAAAGTCTCCTGCAAATCCATAGACAACCACATGGTTCAAAAAAGATTGGCAGACGAGTCCTCCCAGAAAGAAGCACAACATCCATGGAATTTCCCCTTCCGCCTTGGACACTTGGTGGACAAACGTATTGAATGAGACAATTTGAACTATCCCGCTGCACACGAGAAAAACAAGTAGCACTGACTTCATCGCATAATTGAATCGGTTTACAATAAGTTGGAAACTCCGATAGCCGCAAACATTGGTGAGCAGTTTGTCCCAAATTTCCTCATCTTTCCAGTCCTCGTTGGGTTTATTCAAGTCCCCAAAGCGCCTAGTGAATTTTTATTTGTGTAAATTTTAATTAATCAATTAAGAGTTGCAGGCTTATCTTAATAAGGCCTTACATGCAAATCATTTTCCCATTATGTGAAAGCACCAGACTTCCTATCATTATTTCCACTACCTGAGAGTAGCCCTGTAGGGCGATCAGGTCCCAGACGATATAGTTCGCCACAAATATAAGTCCTCTTTCCACTACAGCATATACTGCGTATTCAAACTTCTCACTCTGGTTGAACATGCCTTCAACTACATTGATGGGTAATGTGGGACTAACGACAGCTGCTAAAGCGATAAACAATGGAATAATGTATTTGCAGGCAAAATAGGAAATTGTGCTTGAATATTGGACAATTTTCATTCTTCCGGTTGACGGCAGCACAATTCCTGGCAGAGAGAAATATATCGGTTAAATATATGGATTAAAATGTAGTCGATAGTAAATACGATAATTACCTTCGCCGTATATTTTCTCCATGTCGAGGTCCGCATTAATAAACTCTGTCAAAGTTTCTGGATGAGCTCCTCTCTCCCTGTATCTCACTGCGCATATGAAAGCTCCAGCAAGTGTTAAGAAGCACATGGATCGTTCCACAAAAGGTTTTCCTGAGGAAGAATTGAACCCCAGATTGAAGATTGAAAAAACATTATTCGCGCAAGATGCATAGAGAATTGCAGATGCTAAATAATGCCTGTATTTGATTATCTTTTTGTCGGAAACGAGAACCTTTCTAGTTTTAGGATCAAACCTATACAATGTTCCAGCAAAACTTGGGCTTCTCCCTAGTCCCCGAAGAAAGTTTGGTAGAAAGTTATGTGAGATGAGCATCTTTCTCTAATGACATGCTAGGGTTTTCCTCAAACAAACAATTGGAAAATTTGAGGGCTACAAAAAACTTAACAAGCAATCCATTTTTCCAGAAAATGTATTATTGGCAAATTTAACTTACGCTCATATTGACGCCATCCGGGTTCCATGTAATTCTTCTTCCAAATTGAAATAAATACTATTTTTCTTCCGGGTCTGATCCCCAAAAAAGATGTTGACGTCAACTCGTATTTCACACAAGTTAAGTTTCAATGTCAATCAATGCTAAACTTACACATTTATTTTTTTCCCAGTGGCGCAGTCGATAGTATTTTATGCAACAATATGTAAGGAAACGCACTTGTTGCATTTAGTCAGCGTCCTTATGTGTCAATCAAATTCATAAATACTTCCGATGGCGCTTAACAGTTTCTTCCGCTTTGAAAAAATAAAAGTATATGCAAAATATAAAGGTTAAAAAATAAATCATTTGCAGGATTTTTGTAATAGAACAAATATTTACAAAATATAAAAACAAGTGCTCACAAAACTTTACATGCAGGTATCATATCACATTTAGTAGGAAAATGCTACTCAAAAGTATACATATGCAAAGGACGTTTTCAGCAAAATTCGTAAGGAAATGCTTTATCTTGTCCATGTCATGTCTACTCCACACCGCAGGGTTCTTTTTCCGAAGGCAATATTGGTTTTTCTTCCGTGTTGGTGTTATAGCTCAAATTAATTAATACCCTTCAAATGTCAATCACTTAGAAACATTTTTGGGTTTTTGATGCTATTTTCATGTTTTTGTAATTTGGTTCAGCAATGTATCTGATGCAATTTTATTTCGTCCATTTCAACAAAACTCACTTCTCTGACTAGTAAAATAACGTCAATATAAAGTAAGCAACTTAAATCACAATACATAAGCACATAAAATGCACAAATATTCTCAAGTGTACTTTTAAACTTTCTGTATTCCTCTGTTTGGCATGCCTTCTTTCCTGGGTGGCATTCTGCACGTCCGAAATAACAATAAATGGTTCTCATGGTCATCCCATAATCAATTTTCATTCATTCACAAGATTTGTGGTAACTACATAAGTTATTCATGATAGTTTAAATTATTATTTATTATAGACGATTTTATTAAATGAAATCATAAATTGCACCGGACACATAAATAATGATTAATTTGGTAGCCTGCTTAAAAGTAAAGGACATGCGGTTAAGATTTAGTTCTATTAAAATATCTACCTGCTAACTATATTATTATATAACTATATAACTATATTACATAAAATTTAATATTTTGAAAAATATAGAACATAAGTTACACTATAAAAAAAGTTAATTGCAGCAAGTAAATTTTTCATGTAATAATCATTTTTTATTTCTCTATCCAAATTTCTACACACATGACACACATAACTCAAAGCCATAGGCCGAGCTGATTTTATACATTTTCGTATCAATCTTCTGTCTCTCCCTCCAAGGTTATCCATATCCATTTTTATTCCATTATAATTTTCTGCTCCAATTATCTTTAATCATTTTATAACCAAACTCATAGCACCATGTTGCCATTGGAAGCGTTACAAATAACACAGTATAGAACACACAAAAAATAAAAATTATACCTACACACAAACCAAACGGAATTACATTTATTCCCATAGTCACAGCCCAGTTACCTAGAAGACTAATCACAAATCCAAATCCCAGCAGAGCAGCTGATATATATGGAATTATAGAGTCAATTATTTTATAAAGCGTTTCAAATATTTCATGAAAATGTGATGTGTTTTATGAGTTTTGGCAGAGATATGATCAGTGGGAAAACAAAAAAGAGAGAAAAATTATGTAAATATTCGACGGTCATGCAGGCTAATTATGATAAGGAAAGAAAAATTTTTGAGATGAAAAGAATTACTTAGGTTGGGTACGTTAATTGGATAGTTTATTACATTCTGATAACATAAGTATTTAAAATTTAAACTCTATATTCAACACACAAAAAACATAAATGTGTATCAAATATTTATTTTGGTATGGTATAACTTTATAACTGCTTAGAGTAACATGACAAATTGGAAAATTATTATTTCTTTTATATACTTTTATTAACATCAATTACCATTTAGATATGCGAACAAAACAATTAAACTAAATACTTGATAGTATTCCAACAAAATGGTCACACCTACGAACTTGCTGAGAATATGCTGTTGTGTACAAATTTGGTTAATAAACAAAGTGTTGCGCCTCTTAAAGTTCGTCTTGTCTTAAAGAACCACATAAATATTTTAAATATATACATATATATACATATATATTCCATAAAAGTTATGTTACAAAAGTTTCAACTTTAGTAGAGATTGGAGTAATCTTTTGGACTATCCATCTGATAGAAAATATGAGTCTTGATAGCATTATTTTAAGGAACTTTACAATCATAAATATAATCATAAATTTATAATGAAGCCATAACACATACCCCCTTTCAATCAATAGAGTTATCAACGCTGCACCAAGTCCCGTAGGAATGATTAAAAATATAGCCAATATGGGACCAAAAACTGACGATTTGCCAATTTTTTCCTCAGCTGAATTCATACCTCCACTTCGATGTCCATAGCTGGTCATGTAATCGCTTACTGCTTCGTACCAATAGTTATTGATTCCAGAAGTCACCAATCCCTCCAGTCTTTGCAATACAAATGGATAAAATCTGTTTCGTAGCCGATATCCATTGGCCATGTCGACAAGCTTGTCCACTCCCAAATGTGAGTTTGAAATACCATTTTCCTTAAATCCGGCAAGAGCTAGGTACGCCCTACTTTCAGGTAAAACAAATGAGGAAGTTTTTGTTCTGCATGATTGAACCAAATAGTTCAGAATATTTTCCCAATTTGAC
>JAQIXW010003320.1:0-13386 GCA_034700685.1 Willowsia buskii | reverse complement strand
CAAAGGTTGCTCTAAACATAAGAACACCCGTCGATGTTGTGCTCGCTTTGAGGACACTTTGTGTGATTTTTTCGTGTTTTTGCTTAAAAGATATACATACTTGTTTCAATAAGGATTAGTACAAAAAATAGATAAAATACTGCTCTACTTTGAAGGATTTTCCTCCGGGATCTAATCATATTGTCTTTGTTTATCAATGTCATATTATTACTCATATAACAAAACTCCAATCAATATATTTAAATGAATCACAAATCCACCAGCAGAATTCCAGCCTGAATAGCAAAAAGTTTGTCATGATACGCCTTGCGGGATTGTGTCTGATTAACGAAATCAAAACATGTTATTATCTCGTGTTACATTTTTGACAAGTGACAAAATCATCGTATCTATCATGATCGCCTGCCCCTACGGCTCTTTGCTTACTTTGATTAGCCTTTAAGCTCACAAAAGAGTTATATATTTTCCATGTTTTCCTACTCCTACGTTATTATGTGCAAATTTTTACCTGCACTTGTGGGACTTTGTTCATCTTCATTGCGTATCCAAAAGGCGAATATATGCAAACGTATGAAATGGGTGATAATTTGGAAGATAGAAGACCTAATGACTTACGCGAATCCAACCATCATGATTATATGTATTAGTGTGTTATGGTGAGACAGTGTGGTTTACCGTAACATTACAGAGATCTGAATCAAATACGTTTTTTGGCTGCCACTCCACTAATTCAGGTGTATAATATTATAAATTGTTTTGTCAGTTCAATGGAAAATTATGAGTCTGGTATGAAATGGTTCGGTACGTGTTATTATTGCCAATCACACAAGTAATCAGTACCTCTGTTGTGTTGTCTCACCTAATAATATAATGTATGATGGTTGTGTTGTGACTTGTGCACATAAAAATTGTAATGCTAAATTGCATTGGTGAGATTGACAATGAAATACTTTACCCAGTATTTTGCAGTATCATCATGTTTGTATAAATACATACTTAAGCACTAGTTATATATTACTACATGTATGCATTAAGTAATTTCCAAAATCACTCTTTTTATTCCTTTAATGACTGTGATATATTGTTTGAATCGTTCTCCACAAGCGGAAAAAAATCATTTGATTTGATGAAGGTTGCGAAAACAGTATGGAAACATCAGTGTCGACAACGGCAAGGATGGCACATTCATTCTCTTATTATCAAATTTTATATCTTTTCCGTGTATCTAAATCAAAATCGTTTGGTTTTAGTTTTGGATTCTTGAAAATCATATGAGGTACAATTTTCCATTATACTGTACTGCAATCACAAATGTTAAACAAAAAGACTGATAATGATATTGATTTATACCGGTTGCTGGTGCATAATATTTAGCATGACCGCAGTCTAGAGAAATTAGTTTGGTGTTTGCTGGGTTTTTGGGTTTAAAATATTTTTAAGCAAAAATGAATTCTACTACTCATTTTGTAAAGTTGCACTTTCTGTGGGCTACATTTGTTTATACAAAATTCATCAAAGTACATAAAAGTTCATAGTGGTTTTTAGTAGGCTAATATTTTGTGAGGTTCGCGTTTTGTTTCTTTAAAAAGTTCTGAAAAACAAGTTTACCAATGAGCGGAAAAATGTCGAGAAATTTGATGAATCTGTATGCTCTGTTTCTGAGACGGAAGCGGAAGTCATCACAGCCTACTATCCACGCGACAAATTGTGATTTGACTGCAAGACAGTCTACAGAAACACTAAATGATACACCGGTCGTTGTAGTATCAAGGGATCTTGTGGACAATGAGCATGTTGGCACTGGAATTAGTGAGAGTGACTGGGTTCTTAACAGAGGAGATAGGTTCAATGCTGTATACGCGTCCAGAAATAGTAGAAGTACAAGTTTAGAGTCTGTTTCCAGAAGACGCAAATCAGAAGAAACGTCCCAGCACTACAATCGTAGTAGTAGTTGCAATCGAACCACGTCTGTGATAGATTTAGAATCAAGAGAACTGAAATGTCAGTCCAGTGAAAGACTGCAGCTACTAGCACGCATCTCAAATGCAACTAGCAGCAGTAATAATGACTTGTCAAGAGATAAGACTGGTTTTAATAGTAATGGTGGAGGTGACGAACGAGGGAGAAGAAAGGATAACAAAAGATGGCCATCGGAACCCTGGCTAGGTCCTGTTCTTATGGGTGCTTTTGCTGCTGCTAGTGCTGCATCATTGGGACAAGCAGGTCAAGATGAAGTGGCGGGATTAAAGGAAGCAGAGAAAGATCTATGGAAGAGGATGAGTGTTGACGGCAAAGGTGAAAACGTATGTGACCTATACTGCTTTGTTGTATTTATTGATCTCATTGTCAATAATCAATTTGTTCTCATTGCTTTCCATTCCACTAATTTTTAAATGACAGGCATCCTGTCATTTTGTAATTTGTGTAAAGTTTCTTCGTTTAGGTAGGCACTTATGTATGTTTACGTATGCTTTATGAACACACGTCATTTTCTAAATTAAAACAATTTTGTTTGATCTGGGTAGAATAGATAACACGAAAGTTTGCATGCTTGTTTACAACTAAACAATAGGAGGAACCGACACGAAATCGTAAAAATTAAGCGTGCTCCTGTAATTTGTAATACATATAAAGTACTTGAGCGAAAGAGCATTGTTGTATAAAATGGATTTTTTATCTTTTGTCTGATCTCTCTACATTTATCTTCCTTCGATTAAACTTAATTATGAGAACAAATGGGATTTTTTATGTTCAATGTTAATCTGTCGTGGCATTTTTGAAAATGTAGGCATCAAGGTTACATTCCTATGAGTTGTTTTAGTTTGTTGGCTTTTGAGGATCATTCGTCAACTGTCCACCATGTCGCCTATGATGATGGTAAATGATGACTTGCAGGCTGTTACTCTGCAAAATATTTTTTGTCATAATGCTACATTTTACCGTTTAGCTGCTGGTGTGTTATGTGATATAATGACAGTTGATATGTTCTTGGTTAATCTTATCATTTTTATCATTTTTTTACTGTGCTCAAACGGTATCATTGTATCTGAACTCCCGTGAATGTTTAAGGTTGGAGTGCTGTATAAGGTTTCCAATGTCTGTGACCGAGGAGTATGATATTACGCGCATATGAACTGGAAACATGAGAAATGAGAATATGGTCAATATTACTTTATGTAACAGCATATATTACAGAAGTTATGTTGTGCTCGTAGTTTTTATGGTTTCTTATTTGTCATTTAAAACCCTTCTGTGGGTGCTAAACACGAGACTTGTCTCATACCTGTTATTACTACTCATATACAGCTGCTACCACAATGCACGAAACTAAAATTATGGGATGTGGTGAGCAAATATGCAAATATGGCTCATGATGTGTAATAATAATGCATATTAAGTATTAATGATGGACATGCATGGAATCCAGGCAGCAAAGAGGTTCTTTTTGTTCCGCTGCTGCTGTTATTGTTCTTCATCTCATCATCATTGTCTTTCTCCTCCTACTACTCTCCCCTCATATTGTATCATTATCAACAGCAGTACGTAATCTTGCTGTTTCGGTATTTTTTAGTCTATAGTGCTGTAAATACATTTAACTTTGAGCTTTTAATTTTTTGTTTTACCTGATCGAATACACGAGGAAAGAAGCCAGACTACTTTGTCAGTTGCAAGTTCCCTTTAAATTTTCAAGTTGCTTCTATCAGACAGAGACGATACACTCCATGGAGCAAACAGCTTGTATACTAGTGCATAAACGGGATGTGCAAATATTGTTCTTTATTATTTTCTATCAGTCTCGCCATCATTTTCGCTAACACCATTGCCACATCGTGCATCGTTTATATATGAAATTCATTACCATCTTTCTAATAATGAGCAAGGTTCTTCTCCGTCTTCGGGTACTACCGTGATTCGTTTCGTTGAATTCACGAACAAACCATTATTTATTTCTCTCCCTTTTTCTTTTTGCGATTATAATATTTTGTGATGAATACTATGCAATACACATTCTCATGCATGGAATCTGCTTTGAGTGCATTGGTGTTCAAGTTCGTTAAAGAAAAAAAGTGATATTATCATCACTTTTAAAGCAACCACCACACGGTGACAAGATCAGAAAAGTTTTTTTGGTGATTGTGCGGGGACATTTTAGTTTGGTTTCAAGATTTTTTTGCTTGATCTTTAAAATGGTGTGTGCTCACTGTGGTGGAAATGCATAGGACCGTGGTTCCTTGATGTAATGTACTGTCATTCTCGTTGCGTAATGAATTTATGTGGCATTCCAAGGGAAATGGCGAATTAGTGAGATTAGATGACAGTCAGCGGGAGGAAAGGGAGACACGAGACGAAAAGCGACACGAATATTCTACCATTTTGCATATATTATGCTTAGTGCATTAGCATGAGTGCTTTTAGAATATGTGCTTGTGTTTGTGCTAGTCGCTGATTGTGAATTCGACGCAGTGCTGATAATCATGATGACATGAATTTTTATAAATTTGTTTGTGTTTTCAAGTTCTGTTTACCAGTGATTATTATTATTCAGCAGTTTAAATCAGGAAATGAGTAGAATAAAAGTGGGTGTGTGCCTGTAGTGCTCGTGTGCTCCACACGGAGCAGAAATTATTTTGCTGTGACTAGAATGAAAATCACAAAAAAGGAGGAGCACATATTTGAACACGGCTTTTAGTGATAATGAGAGTACTTTATGGATCCAAGAAATCTTGAAAAAAAACTGAAATTTGTCAGTCTTTTTTTCAGCCATGTTCTCTCATTGATTTACAGTGCGGTTCTTGGTAAACTGTGCGGTTACACTACACAGTCAAACTCGAAATGATTAAAAGTTCGTTCATTCATCTCACTCATCATTGCATATTGCATCGTTCAAATCAAATGTTATTTCCGTAAAAGTACTCTTACTCTGTCCGTGACTTGTTCTGTGATGAATTATGCACGCAAATAAACGTAGTAGTAACTGCCTTCAATCAGGATATCAAATCAAAAATCCGATTTCTCTAAGAAGCTTGTTATATCCGCCCATCATCATCTTCTTCCTCATAAAATTGTATTGATAAGCCTAATTCACATACTTTTATTCTAATCTAAAAATCGCAACAACTCTGAATGCAATCCTTGCAGAAAATCTCGGTAGCAATACTGGTAGTGCTTGAAAATAATGTTAATCCATATAGAGGCATATCGTTGGTAGGCAAACTCAAAAGGATTTAGAATTACACTCGTTCATCGTCCATCCATGCTCATTCATAAAAGGCTCATCATGTGCAATCAACATCATCATTCAGTGAATTTATAATGCCTACTTAGTTTTGAATCATTCTGTTATCCAGATTAGTTTGGCGATAAGACTTCAAAAAGAGAAAACCAATGTCGACAAGGAGTATTTCATACGTACTGAATAAATAGAAAGATAGGAAAAGAATACTAGATTACTGACATTACGAACTATGTATGTATTACTAACTTTTTTTACAGTAGTGTTTTCTGATACAAATCTTTATTAACGTTTGGAACAGGATAATTGCCGGCACTCAAACCTATTGTAATTTTGTAATACACACATCATCACTATACTACCCATTGTTTTCCGTCGTTTTAATGATGAGGTTGATCTCCATAATCGCCATCATTTTGAATTTAATTTGAGCCATCTACTTGCAAACAATGTGTATTTGCTGAGACGAAGAGTCTTGTAAATGGTTTATATCTGTTGTCTGTTGGTGTACTTTCTATTTGATTTATTTCGCATTCGAATTCGATGTATCTTTACTGCTTTACTCTCTGTCTTCAAGCTCATCAGTCCTCGACTGCTGTTGTTTGATCTCAATTTTTTTAATGTATGACTTTTTCTGTGAAAATTTTGAGAGGAAAAGGCAGAAAAAGAATTGAATTTACCACAACCAAAATCACAGAAAAATTGCAAGTAAACGTGATGTTGTTGTACCCATTTTTGTACTTCCCAACATGTTACGTTTTACAATGATCATGATAAAAATTAAATTAACAATATCATTGTGAAAAACTTGTATACAACCTTAACTGGGTTATGTCCGCAGCGGTAGTACTGAGAGCAGTGTGTGTGCGTATTTTGTAAAAAAAAATATGTATATCCTTCGTTTTTTCATTCTGACCACAGCGCTCACTGCTTACTTGCGCTAGGTGTTCGACTTATCTATTTGACTTGAAAAAATGTAATGTGATAAGGTGAGAAATGAGCAGGCGAGTAAAAACTTATAACATCAGCAGCGGTCCGAGTAGTGATGCGGTTTAGTTTGTTGTAGGTAATAGTAAATAGTAACGCAGGTAAGGTAACGTAACACTAAAGATAAGTTTGCATAACGGAGAATAAAAATCCATCTTGATATGTGAGTGATGTGATGTGATGATGGTGTTTTCTCGGATGCGGGTGGTATAGAGCTATAGTTGCCTTTTGCCTTGCACCACGTTATTACATGCCTACAACATGAATGTACGTATGTAATGTGTGTAACATGAAGTCAATGCTCTTGTTTTTTATTATGATTTCTTAGCCTACCATGCCAGCTTATGGTTAGCCTGCAGTCCTTGCGTAAATGAGCCTATTATAACTGAAGAAAAAAATGATGAAGAAAAAGGAAAAATAAGGGATTTTGATGTTGACGGTGATGTGATGATGTTGAGTAGTGGAGGGTAAGGTTGGTTGGTCGTTCATTCGGATTTTGTGTATTTTCTTGATTGCAAATTTGCTAGAGCTGCCAACAAATAATCTTTCATATCAAACAGGATATCTAGCTATCCGTGTCCGTAAATTCCAATGTTGATTGTTTTGTCCGATGATGGAAGAGAACAGCCAAGTTAAACAAAGATTCAAACAGAACGGGACGGACAATAATATCTCATGTGAGGTTAGAGTAGACAGCGTAAAATTACCCGATGTTTTTCATACAATCTTTAATGCATACAACGTATGATGCGTATTTACAATTCTCACATAGAATAGCATTGCAAATGTTTCTGCGAAAAACAATAATTTTTTAAAGATTTAAATTCTACGTCTACTAAAGCATCCGATTTTTGCATGCACGACGAAAGTGTTTTTAGATGTTTTCTTAAAACTGCATTCAAAGAAAGTACAGAGTAAGTAGAACAAGTCCATCGTGCAGCTATGTTTGGATGATATTTTTTATTCTTCATTCAAAATTTATGTGACAATTGAGCCAAAAGATTGGAGCTGGTTAGTCAATCTGACAGGGGAGAACTTTTTATGTACTTTGGTTTCCCTCCATGAACATTGATAGAGTAATCTTGCTCAAGGGAATCAATATAGTGAATAGTACAGTCATCCTATTTCTCTCTGCTGTTGCTCTGTAATGTCAAAATCAAGGTCTATCAAAAGATGAAGTACTATGCAAATAATAGTCTAATAAAAGTAACTTTCTGATGCTGCATTATGTTCTCACTGAAACACAATTTTGCCCTTTTGTGTTGCATTTTTACTTGTCCTTTAAAACTTACCTACTTGGTAGGTACACACGGCATGGCAATAAATTTAATAATGATAAGATGAGGACGACAATGATTTTGATGATGCTGACATGACGCGTCAACAAAAACTGAACATTCCACATGCACATCCAATTTTTAAATACCTAGTGAAAAACAATAAAAATGATTATTATGCAACACAGGTAATTACTTCATTTAATGATGTTTGCATTAGAAGTAGTTGCATTTGCATATTTTTACCCTTTTAGACTTCTTACCTTGATAATTTTGGATGGGTTGCTAGTTTTAACATCAGACAGGATGTGTTTATTGTCGTCATTTTTGATGACTATGCATATGATTTAAACGTCTACACTATAAGCAGCAAAAAATAAACTTGAGGAAGATGAATACATGCACAAGTAATAGAAATGGGATGGGTTAAAAACTAAAAAATAAAAATAAATTCTTTAGGCGACTAAATGTTTTCATGCTGTGGATTCACATTATAATGGTCCATGATTTAGTGTTAGTCTGTATCCCTTATTGTTGTATAAACTCTCGTTTACATCACTTTTGTTCACGTTAATTACTCTATGAAGTAATTTTGTAAGGTTTTTCATGGAAGCGCGTTTGAGGTACAAACATACCTCGTTCGTGCTGTATAAATAGTTTAATGTTGCATGAGAATGCATAAAAGAATTAAGCTCAAGCTGAAAGTGAAAATGTTTTATTGCTGGGTATGATTAGTACTAAAAGCGTACATTTTAAGCAGAGGATGAAAATATGTGCTGATTGGGCTCATTTTTTTGCGTGCTGCTATATAAACCTATACAAATAGCTAAAAATGGATTCAAAAAGCTCGTTTTAATGAGCACCCATATTCATATTTTGAAAGTGTTGCATGCGTTTAAGGAATAAAACGTTTACAGCAGGCTAGATAATAACAACCATCCATCATGCACCATCATGATTCATAATCATAATATCACCGTCAATTTTATTAGCTGAACCTGAGCTGAGTTACGCTTTTTTCTTAATTTATTTTTTAGAAAAAAATGTATACCTATAGTAAAGCAAAAGATGTACATGCCAAGCTGGCGTGAGTTGTAAATATCGAGTTGCATTTCAGGATTAGATTCCCAATGTGTATATACATGTTTGCACTATGCCATATATCCACTTTATACTGAGGTTACATACAACCCATAGGGCTAAATGCATTGTTGCATTGTGTGCCTTAAAGAAATGTTACATCTTCTAGGAAGGTTGGTTGCGAGCACAGGAATCATGTATTTTTACCGTATGCTTTCTGTAAATTAATGCAATTGTAATCCTATACAAAACCAAAGTCGGGACTGTAAGGGACGAACGTAATCTCTGGTATAAAACATTCATACGTATACCTTTATACTATTTTCTCCTTCCCATTTCAAATGTTTGTGTTTTCTTCTTCACCTGCTAGCTAGTTTCAGTTTCATATGATTGAATAAAAATTTGCCTTTTGTAACAAACCATAATGTTAGCGGATGAGGTACGGATACGAGAGAAAAATAAGACCCATCGTGAAAACTACGGTGTGTATATGTATGGATGATGGACACATACTGCGTGATGAGCTCGTCTTTAGTTTACCTGTTGCTGATGCAGCCGTATGACGATGTTCTCTCTGTACTCTGCTGGTCTGTGTTATCGTTTGTAATGCAACGATAGCATTTCATTTTCATTGTTAGCTTGCTAAGAGTTCTAATAGGATAACATGGTACGGTAAACCAGCTAAAACGCAATGATGCACTTTGTAGAAAAGTTTGTCTAGATTGCTGCTAGACGGAACACAAAATGTTATATACGGTGAGGGTGGATTCCTGTGGTAATACTAGAAGTATGAGAATGTGTTGATGGGGGTGCGGGTATTGTAGCTCTCAGCACACAGGTTTTATTGTTATTACAATTTTAAACCTTTTTTGTTGTTGCTGCCGTACCTCCCTCGTTTTGAGTCCGTATAAAGCACGTTTCATAGAATCATATAACCGAAGAAAAGCAATCTAAAAAGGCTTTCATGTATTTACCTGCACGGAATGAAAGAGGTAAAAAGCCAGTCAGTCAGTGACTTTTTATAGAGAAGAATAGACGAGGAATTTTGAGCAATAATGACGGGATGTATATATGTATATACATACATTCCCTTCCCAATTGTGTGCACGAAGAGGAATTGCGATGGATAATGATAATATGATTGTATGGTTTGTTAGTTGGTAGCACCACCAGAATTAATACAAGTGCACGTACCAGGTGTCTGTCTTTTTTCTATCTCTCACTTCTGCTGTTCTTTGGCTTTGAGAATTGTAATGTTCATCAACATCAGGTAGAGAGTCAGAAGAGTGTTGTTCCTTTTTTTTACAACGTTCGACATCGACACAGTCCTCATCATACAGCAGCCGGCGATCCTCATTACCTTGTATGGAAGGTATTTCAACCTACATCTCCATAAGAGAACACAGATGTAGAATGTATCTCTCTCTGAGAAGAGAGAATGACTGACTGAAGGCAGTTACAGGTATTTACTACCGACAGCCGAGGATTATCATTTTGTTGTGTTGTTTGTGTGACTGATCTGTCTGTGTACCTATGAGAGGATTACATATTTTTGCACAGGCAAGATTTTGTAAAAATCTGGAGTAGTTTTTTAATAGCTGAAGAAATCATGAATTACAAGTAAACCACATCGCCATCGTCGTCGTTTTTATGGACAATAACAATAAAAATCAGTAAAAACAATGTTGTGTGGATTGTTTTAGCAAAAAATATGACCTGTAATTTTTCCGAGGAAAAAAAATCCACATTTTGTCTATAAAATATTTTTGCCATGTAAGGTATAAAACTTATTGAGGGTGGCGGAGGAGGAGTTGGTGTTGTCGGTGGTGCAGAGTGATATGGTAATGTTTGATGTGATATTGTTTGTGAGTTTCTAAAATATATGATGTGTGTGACCACCCCAGCAACTTTAATTAGACACTCTTATTTTTCATCTCCATCTTCATCTTGAGTTGATGGCTTCACTTGATGCCTTTGTACACAAAGATATACAATTTTTGCTTGATGCTGCTACTGTTCCTTCAGGGTGAAACTATAAATCTGAGTTCATAATTGGAAGAAATGGCAAATCTAAATATTTAAAAAAAACTGAATTTGCATAAAAGTGTGAAAGGACTGACACGATGCTAAAAAGTAATTACTATTGCTCGTGGAATGAATGCACTAACCCAGTAATACACATCAACAGGCGACTTGAACGTTCTTCCTTGAAGAAAGGAGGAAAAACAGAGGTATTTGCAAATTGTAAATGCAAAACCATATAATTACTGCAAAATTGTACCACAGATAATGCAGTAACAATTATGACTGTATAATATGAGCCAGTGTTTTACTGCGACACATATCTGCATAAATATAGCATTGTTATGTGCATGCCTGTCGGCAATTTCTTGTGATGGTGGTCGCCTAAAAGGATGATGTGATGTTTTATGTATGCTTGAGAACATCACCTCGCCGCATCAACATCATGAATCCCTCACCAGCAGTTAAACAGACTGGAGCTATTTTTCGTAGTTAAAGTTAAATTGTTGGAAAATCTATATTTTATGGCCGTTCCGTCCTCAGTTCAGTTCAGAGGTTTGGTCAATCAATATATCGGTTGTCTTTGCTCCTGTCTAGATTATTAAACGTACACGCCATGATGATGGTTAAATGTGTGTAGCATAGTGGACCTTTTATAGTTAAGGAGGAAAATAGTAATTCCTTCAAAATATCTGCTGTATTTTTATGAAACTTTTTGTGTGTTAGACATAGTAGTATTGGTACGCAACACCGCGGAAAAAATCGATTGTATGAGCGAGTGAGTGTGAACTGATAAAGAAGTCTACAAGGAGAAAAGAATGAAAAATCGAGTTTTCTTGTTAAAATGTTGAAATTAGTAGAGATAAAAATATGAATGGTGTAAATACAATATTGTATATGAAGTAGTGCAGCAAAACTCTTTGTATTTTATTCGCTCCTCTTCCTGTGTGAAATGTTTTTGAAAAAAAAAATACAACAGAACATCCAGTTTTCAAAATCAGATAAGAGTAGTGTTCATGGGAAATAACAGTTAAAAAACACGAAGAAGTTGATGATGTTGATGAATGCAATGGTGTTATTATGGTTGAGCAAAGCAGTGGCAGGCGGTTTAACGTTTTTATTGCTAGACTGTAGCAATAAAATATAACAATGCAAAACTGCAGCACAGCATAGAATAATACATGGCATTAATTTATTGCGGTTACTACTACGTATCACGATTTTCACAAGGAAATCCCTGTTTAAGCCCTTTTAAGGGCAGCAGGTAGAAAAATCAGAAGCAAACTAAGAGGCATAGTTTCCTGAGGACGTCATCGTCTCGTCGTTTTCACCGGAAAAAAATGTCAATGTATCACTTTGTTCGAGGCCCTCGCCTCTTCATTCAAGCCGCCCGCGAAGAAGCGGATCCAGATGCGGTAAATCAAAATCCAAATCAAGATGAAATGTTTGAATATGGTCGTAACTATACGGGCGCTGATGGCGATATTCATCGGGTTCAAACACAGCGAGTATTAAATACTGAATCTCATGGAACGGCATCAGCCACAAACCGAGTGGCAAGAAAGGGTGGACTAAAGTCCATAACGCGAAAAATCATAAGAAAAACAACAACTTTAACAAGAGGGGAACAAAGAACTGTCACGGAAAGTGTTGTTACGCAAACTGGCAAAGATGGAAAGGAAATTACTACTCCACAGCGCTTTGTTTCCGAAAGCGTTGTAAGGACACCTTGGGGAACTACGGATGAAGATGAATTGGATGATGTTGGAATCCCCCATTCGAGTAGTAATGGGGCGAAAGTTAGGTCCAGAAGTAGTAGTGCCAAAAAGGATAGCTACACCACTATGACACAAGTGGGAAGCAGTAATGGGCATCATCATCATCATCACCGTCATCATGGGTGGACAGGTGTGGGTCATGATAGTCGAGCCCGCAAGGTATTAATTAAAGAATGGATTTTAAAAGAAGAAAATTGCTTTTTAAAACGTTTTTCAATCAAAATATTTAATTTGGAGAATAGACTCGTTAGAATCACACTTTCAAGGTCTGGAAACCACTTTTATAGTCTAAACTGAACTATTTAAGTGCAATTATGTATGATGGCATTATTTGTTGATTTATGTATGGTTTATCATTCGCTACCTCCAACAATTTTCAACAATCTTTTTCTATTTTTCTAGGTTTATTGTATATTGTATGCTAATGAAAACACGATTGTTATTACATGATATTGAATGTATGGTAATTGCCAATTGCATATTTGATGTTTATAGTAGAACAATTTCATATTTGCATGTATTTAATAACGAATTAGAATCATGCATGCATCGCATGCCTTCATTCATTAGTCATTTAATACATGAAAAAATGAGAGAATTCGAGGTGTAGGAATAATTGTGAGCGGAAGAATAAGTGACACACGTTTCACGAAAATTATTAAGGGAAATGATATGCCATAATATTCAATATCTTAATCTTTGTATTATTTGGGAATGGAAATATGATGGATGTGTTTTATTGTGAATAGAAGGCTATTTTAGGTTTGTTTTGCACTTATATATGAAATTACGTAGTGAAATTGTGCAGGGAATGAGTATTCGAATATTTGGGAATGGGTTGGGATGGTTGATTTACTTGTTGAATGTAACATGAAATCATTTTATTTGAGTCCAGTTTTAAGTGGAAACACGCATCACGCATCCATGAGCTAACTTTTGCTTCATCATTGACAAATATACTATAAAGACCAAGGTGTTAAATAGATCGTGGTAAACGATGGCAAATGGA
>JAQIXW010003319.1:0-13387 GCA_034700685.1 Willowsia buskii | reverse complement strand
ACGTGTACCTCCTCCCTAAAAATGATATCATGGTAAAGAAAGTGCACGACCAAAATCTAATAATAAAAAAGGAGAAAGTACAATAAAAATCGGCAAGTGGTATTTGTACTAGCATCAAAAGAGATGTTGCTGGTTTCAGTATTGGTAGTAGTGGTAGCATCAGTAATAGAAATACTGCCAGCATAAAAGTTACAGCTCCCTATGTTTTCGTATTCCTTGTACTTCATTCGTATTTTTCCTCGTTTGATGGTTTCTTCATGTAGCACGACGATATTTATACCCACCATATTAAAACAACTCCTTATATGAAAACGACTCCAGTCGTAGCTGGAATAGTAGTGGTAGTATTTTTGCGAGGAGAAGTGAGGTACTAACAACCCATAATAAAATGCTCTTTGGGCTTTGGGTTAAAATTCTCATAATTCTTTCACAACTCAAATAAAAACGTAGAGGTCTCTTCACACTAATACACACACACACACACGCGGACATGCTATTACCCTGTTGTATACAGAGATGTTCCAAACAGAGTGGTCCAATCGACATCACCATCACCACATCAAGCTCACTTCTGAGAGAAACGAGAAAATGGCGACAGCAATGAAAACGAGGAGAAGGCCACCGAAAAAATAAAAGAAAGAGGTTCCTTGAAATTTATATTTTTACTTACACTTGAACAATGAAAGAGGAAGAAAGTCAAGACAGTGGAAATACTAAGATGTGATGTAAGTTTTGTTTTCAAAATGGAAGATTACGTCGACTACACGATGAGCATGGTTGTGATAGAAATGGTGGGTTATGTAGATGGAGTGTGGCTGTTTAGAAAAGCGGACAGAAATATTATGTAGGAAAACTTGTAAGCTGCGATGTAACAATTCATATAAATAGACTTAGGCTCGGGATATGGTACTGACGGGAAAAGTATTATGGGCCCTGGATGCATTCCCTACTTTACATGGTCATACATATAAACATTTACACAGTGGCAGCATAAAAGTTTAGAGAGAAGGACAAGACGATGGAAATAAACGCATTACTATTGTTGCTATAATGAGCATTACTACTACTGTTTTGCGGTGACTGGTAAAAGACACACAAAAACTCTAGAGCAAAACGACATATAGACAGAAAGAGAAAAAGAGAGGCACTCCAAGAAAAAAAAATGCAGTGATGGCAATGGTGATGGTAGTACTTAGGTGTGTATGTTGGAGCAAGAGACTGAGTGGAAGACAACTTCATCTTTTTACCACCACCATCATCATAGTCGGGTCTTCGTTCGAGTTTGTCCTCACTGACCGTACATACATAAATATATCCTATTCTCTGGGCTCGAAGAGCTCATCTTTACTATAGTAATATGGAGGCAATTAAATGCAGACAGAGAGTAAAGAAGGAAGTTGGTGACTCAATGAAATTCTTTTCTCTCTCTTTTTCCACTACACTTTCTTCGCTGATACCCAAACCACAACTACAAACTACAATGACAACGGAATTCGCCCAGAAAAAAAAAACTGGAAAAATTATATGCCAGAATGCAGTAGGAGTCGTAGCAACAGAACTACTCTACATTAGATTGAGTGCTATATGAGTGTACACACCAAGTCTGGCTGGATAGGAAGAAGAAGGCAGCTTTTTGACACAAAAAAATCGCTGCTGCATTATCAAAGCATGGTAGTAGCTTTCTTTTGTTCGTTTTTTTTTCACTGACTTGAATCCCTATCCTGTTTTCCTAATCGTAAGTACACCACATCAGACTAAATCAAACCACATACCACATTTTTTTTACTGTGAGCATTGTACTTGAACACATTTATAGAGAGAAAATATAAGAAAGAGAGAAAGTCTGTGTGTTGTTGAAGGTCGGGATTTATGAGGGAACCTTGTGAAAGGAGCGGATATACAAAGCATATGATAATATGTTTGTATGCGACTGAGTACAAACTTTCTTCCTCTTCTTCCTGGAAAAGCTTCTACATACTTTAGCTACAACAACTTCATCCTCATCATCAAGATCCGAATTGTGTGCACCATCTCACAAGTCAACGTGAAATGGACCAGCTCTGCATCTTTTTCTCCTCTTTTTTCCACCCGAAATCCCTTTGATTTTTCCTTCCTCTCCTAGCAAAGCACCAAACCGTGCAAGCCAGTGTCATTGTCGAGTAAACATGTATTATTATACATACCTCTAATAGACATACATTCATATTATGTGAAAGCTGGTGGAACGCTAAATGCTATAAAAGGAGAGTTTAGTTTAGTGAGAGGAAAAATTAGAGCAAGGAGAGCAAATAGAACGTGTGTTTACTTTCTTCTTTTCCTTAAAAACGCTAAGAAGCTTTTTTATGCTCATGACACTAACTTCCATTTCATATGGTTACATTATTATTCCTCCATGCCTTTTCTCCCATCTTTGCTCTTTGTCTGTCCAACAGTTAAAATACCATGCTATACGACTACCTAACTTCTTACTCCTCAAATTCATCCTCTTCAGCAGTTACATCAACATCATCATCCCTTGCCGTCGTTGTCGTCTTTCAATAATTTTCCATCCTTTCCAAAACATTTACATCTTTCCTACACGACAGTTCTTCAGTTTTTTCCACAAGATTCGATCTTGTCTTTTGTGCGGAACATTTCGAAGTTGTAAAAAAGGAGAAAAAGTTGAAACGAGGACGTTTTCAAAAGAAAATGTATTTAGCAGTAAACCAAACTACTCAACAAAACTCTTACACTCAGAGGCAGACACGCGGCAAGAGCATTATTTTTTTTTGTAAAAGAGGACAACAGTACAGCAACGACATAATGGAATATTATTTAGTGGATAAGTATATATGCTTGTATATGCACATCAGATGCAAATGTAGGCTTTATTGCTACTTTCTTATGTCCTACTACTAGCCAGGCTGCCACTTGAATAATAGGAAAAACAAGTTTCGGCTTCGTTGAGTCCTTCTTCTCTACTTTCTCTACTAAACATATTCCATTGAACGAATGTCGTCGTTTGTTGGAATGTTACTTACTTTTTTATGCTTTCTACATTTATACATTGATACCATTTCCCATCGTCATCATCATGATCACGTTGTTGAGATGATACTTGTAATACGTGAATCTCTCCCCCCATGTACTAACCTTATAAACACATGCATTTTCATCCATACATACTTTATATCTACGTGAGTGACTTCCTTTTACCACACACACAAAAAAATACTTCACTTCGTTTTTTCCTCTAGCTCTTTTTTTTCGCACACACAAACACTCCGTATTTGTGTCATAGAGATGTAGGTATATTCATATGTACGATTTAAGTAAGCAAGTAAGCATGCACAACTGCCAAAAAAAAACTTTCCTTTTTTTCTGCCGTTTCACTGGTGTAATCATGTGCATGTAGCGGTAGTAATAGTAACAGCAGCAAACAACCCGACTAAAAGTAAGTAAGTGCATAAATGCTGAGTCAAGTACTTTTTCCCTCCACCTCTTCGCGTATGCCTTTTCTCTTTCCTTTCTCCAGTTGAAAATGAGCGTGTGTGTGTGTGTGCCTCTGTATGTGGTGGTTAGTGGTCTAGGATCTAAATAAAAAGCTTTCTATACTCTCTTCCGTTCCGGGGTATATACTCTTTTCAAATTTCTTACCTAACAATGCATGCACATCTTTTCTGGAAAGAATAGACGAGGACAACGATAACAAAAAATGGTACTGCTGCTGCTACCGCTGTTGATGATTGTGATGCTTGTAAGTAAGTAAGCTTAACTTGTTACAAAAAAACGAAGAAACGTTTTCTTTTCTTTCATGAATGTGTCCGTGTCCTCGTTGGAAATTTTTCTTCTGACTTTTTTTCTCAGCTTGGAAACTGTTCCTTCCTTTCTGCCTTTCTAGGTATAAAAACGTGTACTATATGGCATCCATTCTGTTTTGTTCGTTACCACCGCGTGTGATGTTACCACCACCACCATCACCTATATATTACTTTTTTGTGTCATGTAGATCTAGTAGGTATTACAAATAAATGTTAGCAAAAGAGGAGCGAAAAGGAAGAGGCATCTTCCTCTTTTCCTCTTCTTCTATAGTGGCTATATCCTAAAAAATAGTCTTGTTTTTTGTTATCGTCTCAAGTCTCCTCTTTTTTTCATACTATTGCTATCTTTCCCTCTTCTTTTCCCGTTGTCGATTTCTGGTTTTGTTGCTGTCCAAAATAAAAGTTTGCGATCTCTTTTTTTGCATTGCCTTCTATTTTTCTTGTGCGAGTTGTGAAGACAGCGTGGTAGCAGCAGACAAGTACTTGCAATAGAAGCAATGCATATTATTAAGGCTGGGGTGCACACTTCTTTTTTCTTCTTGTTTTTACGATAGCTATCTGAGAATCCGCTTGGATTCGTAGGTACGAAAAGTTGTGTAGTTTCTTTCATCTTGTCTGGAAGCTGGAGGTTTTAAGATGAGAAAGCTTAATATGGTATGGAAGCAGTGATGATGGTGGTGGTTGTGGAGGGGGAAACTAGGACGACAACAAAATTAAATGCCTCATGAAATGTGCATAAAAACGTGAGATTTAGAGGATGTAAGAGAGGAAAAACAAAAGTTATTGTCTTTTTTTCTTTCTATTTACCTTAATACTACATTTCTATTCAAAGTATAAATAGCATTTATTTCTTAACAAGTCGGTTTTATATTTGGACAGGAACACGACTTTTGGGTAAAGTTCAGTTTAGTAATTTCATAACCAGCCTCTAAATATTTTAAACTTTGTGACGCGTACCTTTTAATAAAGCAATTAAAAAATAATCTTTATAAAATTGCAAATATACGAATACTGGAGAAAGTAGAACTTCAAGTTGGAAATGTTCACTTTATTTGGATTTTGAGGATCGCTTTCCCTTTTTTTAGTTTCTCACGATTACATTCCTCTTTTAATGCTTTTCAATAAACGAATAATTTAAAATGGGCATGCGTTATTAAGACTGAAAAGGAGGGAAGTGAGCAGAAAAAAGAGAGAATTCCATTCAATAGGCGAAGCAGATGATAATGATGATGGTAGGCACTGGGGCAGACGTTATGCTCGACGAGTATGTAAATAAAATGGAGAATGCATGAAATTCTCCCTTTCATTTTCTCTTTTCATGTCATTCGTCTCATGAGATAGATAGAGAGGTTATGCGGGAGAGGAGCAGGAGTAAGAGCAACCGGAAACGAGTACATTTTTGTGCACACTTTTATGTATATTTTGCTCCGACTGGAAGTTGCATGTCGTCTTCTCGTCGTCCTCGTTCCTCTCTCTGCTCATACATCTATTTCATTATTGTTCTCCTTACAAAGTCGAAATAATGCGTGAAAATGGTATGAAATTGCGTTTTTAACGTTTCATAAAACATGCTACTACACGCTTCATGGAGAATCGAGGAAGCGAAGGAAAATACACAGAGTATGCATATGGAGTTTGGCTGTCTTTTCAGAAAAATGGGAGTTTCTTGAGCCATGCAGAAATTGTGCCTGGTTTTGCGTAAATACAACAACAATAACAAATCCAGTGGCAGGATAAACGCTTATTTGTGACGCAAAGTGTCAAACCTTGTACAAGGAAGGAAGAAAGAATACCAGACCCATTACAGTGATGAAGATAGACCCTGCAAAATACATTATACATAATTCATAACAGTGTATTCAAAAAACGCAAACCGGAAACATATCATTACCATTATTATCATGGTCATCAATTTTAGATGGATCATCAAAGAGTACAAAAGAAGATGTTTTAGTAAATGGAGTTGTTACATCACAGCTTGCTCACCTTTTTCCATAAGATAAAGGAGGAAAAAGGAGTGCGAATGAATCATGTCGAAAGTGTGTAACTTTGTCTGCCTATCCTAATGCTCAATTAGTTCCTTTTCTCTCAGCACATTTAAGACGAGTACAGAAAAAATTAAAAGAAATCCAGTAAAAGTAACTTTTTGTCTCTATCTTCCTTCGCATTTGTAAAGCACTATCTATATAGGTACAATGTAGCCGAGTCATATTAGAAATAAAAATAGATAAAATATCTATACGTACCTAAAGGCACTTATTATCCAATGTAGAGACACACAGAACCATATGACCATATAAAATAGAGGATGAGCTATATTCTCCATTGGAGAAACAGCGAGTATAGTGTAGGGTAAGCTGCGTAGGAAAACCACTAAAAGAGCTAATGTACAAACGGGAAATAGCCAATTTACGAGAGAAAACTGCTTTCACTTTATTCCCGTCTTCTGATGCTATTTACCACTAGCAGCAGCGAAACACTGCTCACATCAGGAGATTCTGCTGCTGGGTGTTGGTGGTGTTGTTGTTTTGTGTGGCGGAAAAAGTAGTTTCATGTGTGCATCCAGCCTCATCATCATCTTTCTCATCATCATCCTCATTCTCAGCTTCTTTCACATTTACGATATTACCATGTTTTCTCTCACCCACTCTTTCTCCCTCGTTCTCTCACTCCCCGTATCTCACTATTTACTACATTCTTTATGGATTCAGATATTATATACCTACATTTAGCTACATAGATAGCTTGAAACTATGTGCATTCATATTTACAGCATATAGTGCAACAATTTAGAAGCCGCTCTCTGTATAGTCTTCCATAGAAAAAATCGTTGCACTGGCAGTATGTACAACTATAGAAATAGCAACAGATTCTCCAAAGTCTCACTTTCTCCTTTCAACATTAAAAACAACAACAAAAACAACACAGCTTGTGCCTCTACCACTGTCATCCTCATTTTACCACTTTCTTTCAAGAAGAGAAGAAAGGCTTGCGTAATATGCAATAAAGCTCAAATCCACATTGTATCTCAGTCAGTCATTCACTCACTCAACCAAGTCATGGTCACATAAAACCGACACGCTACTTCTACCACCGCCACCATTATTACTACTCTACTTATCACATTGCATCATCATTATACTTTGTAGTGCATTTTTCTCCCTTTCCTCTCATATGCCCTTTTCCATTTTTCCTCCGCTTTCTACTTTCCAACGTATAATAGTATGAGGGACGCTATACAAAACATTAGCGTTGTAAAAGCAGACATACTGACTGACTAAATATTAGATAGGCTTCTTATCTGTAGATACATCCGTACGTACATCTTGACTTGATGAGCCCATTGAGTTTCATTGAACCCCGTAAAATACTGTATTAGCTTGCTTGATGATGATGATCATGCGAAAGCACCCCCACAAAGTCGACTACCGCTATCATCATCGAGATGATAATCGGTAGAAAGGAGTCATTGAGTGTGCTGCTATTATTATTATTATTATTACTGCTGCCTTCGGCGCGGATAGCATTTGGTTGGGAGTGAGTGAGACAGCTTATAGTTAAGTACTATGTAAAACGCAAAGTCCATGTTTGGTTATGTTATGTTAAAAAGCTGTTGCGACTGAGGATTCTTTGTTTTTCGCTGTCGTGGACCATGGATGATAATGACCGAGCGATCACCGCGTTACGTCATATGCATGCAACCGACATAAAGGCAAATAGCCACTAGCAATGAAGACCTCTAACTAAAATCGTTGTTGTACTAGGCATTCGAGTATGTAATGGATGTAGGACAACAATTAACTAGCTTTTTTGTCGTGTTTTACCAACGTCATCATCACGACATCCCCACGCATCAAAGCAGTAATGATAACACTGTTTTCTGTTAAGATTTAGGTGCTTTTAACTTTACAAGCAAAGAAACTGCAAAAGACTGTGTGAAATGGTAACTGTTTACTTATATTCGTGTAAATGGGTCAAACACACGTGTTTCGCTCGTTCCATGAATAAATATCAGATTCAGACTGGCACTCTTGAATTGCAAGTTCGTTTGAGTAAGTGCTAAATGAATACAGAAGAACTGACAAAAAACCTTGGCAACGAATAGTAGTTAAGGCATTTGTTATGATTTTAGCACACACCATGAAAATGTGACTTCAACAGCTTGCAAGAAAGTAGTTTTACATTGTCATCATCATCATGGTCTTACATTTATTTTGTACCTTTATGGAACATAAGCAGTTATCAAGACTTGATGTTTAGCAAAGATGCCAATTTTCATCAGACTCATCATAGCACATTACGTAATAATAATAATGGGAAAGTTGATCGGTAGAAAGGAAAATTGCGGATGATCTTTAAGAATAAGTATAAACCAAAAAGATGGAGCAAACAAATTCTTAGAGATTCTTCTCATGTTCTACTCGTCTTTCCGTTCTTCTTCTTTTTCCCCCATCACCTTCCTGTCCAACTAAGTTAAGTGAAAGTAGCACGACTAGAATAGATGAAGAAAGAAAGACCTTCTGCACGGGTAAATGTACGCTTCTTTGTAGGAACAACAGGCACGACCCGACCCTTTAATTCATCCGTGATGGGATTTTAAGGAAGGTGGGAGAAGTAGTTCACTTGTACCTCGCTCCAGCCAGACACAAAAAATGTGGACTCATTAGACGGGAAAAGAAAAGACAAGAAAACGAGAAGGGTACCATTTGTTTCGCTTCTTTTTCAACTGTGTGATGGGCTCGGGTGTTAGAAAACTGAACACAAAGCAGGTCCACAATCTCTCGTACAATTGCCAGAAAGAAAAAAAATGCAGGAAATTTGCTACACAGTTGGTTGCTATGACAGTAGTTTTAACAAGGATAAATTTCTTGTTCTTAATCCCCGAAACACACAAAATCCAATAGTCTACAGACGAAAGAAAACTCATTGTCTTCATCGTCGCCATATTCGTCCGTCATTGTGAACAGTTGAAATTTCAACGCAATTCAGCATCACCATGACTCTGGTTCATCACATCACGATGATGTTGATAGTGATGGCAAAAGGCAGCAAACAAATGGAGCGTGAGCTCAAGTTGTTCATATTGACGACTGCTCTCCCACCACTAAACTTTCCTATTCTCTTCCATGGGAAATAGTTTGTTTCTTCCAAAAAATATTGCGGCAGAGAAGGAAAAGATATCGTTTTCAGTGTGTAGACGAAGCGTTACAAAATTGAATAGCAATACAGGAAAAAAATTGCAGTACATTTTAGTTTCTTAGGTTGAGCAAAAACTGAGGGTGGAAACAGACAAGTATAGTAAGTTAAGTTGAAGTTGTGAAGCAGCAGTGCATACACGCAATATCTCCTGCTGTGAGACTAGATGTCTATGTTTTCAGCATTTATTATTAAGCAACATAAACATAAACACCCTCTGTTTGGTACTTCATGTCCGTTTGTCTGGACCTTTCTTTGTTACAGTTTTGCATTGAACTTGGATTCAAATAGTTAGTGTGGAAAAAAAGTTTGAAGTGAATTGAGGATCAAATTCGTCGACTTGTGTTGATATTCGGAGAAAAAACTATTTTCTTCTAAATGTCTTGTTTTCGCGCGTTTATTGTAACTGCTTCAACTTAGGTTTTTATAGGGTTTTGTACTAAATGTAAGTATTTATATTTATACGGATACTTTGAATGCATTCTCTTTACTTTGTATCGTCCTCTGATATCTGACATGGTCTAGTCTATGGTTTGAGGAAAAGAATGGATACGGGAGGAGAAGCATATAAATAAATGCCGACAAATATTTATTGCTTCCAGGCGTCATCATTATCGTCATTCTTCTATAGAGAAGACGATAAATGCCGAACGAAGACATAAATATATGTTTACAAAAACAAGTTGCAACCCGAGAGTATTGGAAC
Source organism: Willowsia buskii (assembly GCA_034700685.1). NCBI lineage: Eukaryota > Metazoa > Arthropoda > Collembola > Entomobryomorpha > Entomobryidae > Willowsia > Willowsia buskii. Next base: position 3,685 of record JAQIXW010003319.1, on the reverse strand, counting down.
ATTCCAGTCGGAAGGAAACGAAGACTTTGAAACATTCCAACGTAGGAACTCAAATTCTAATTAAAACATTTGACTTGACGGAGGATTAAATTCGATGTAATTTCAAATCATCATTCATCCTCATCATTCTGGTACACTTTCATAGAGACGTGCTTTTCGATTCTCTGACCTCTTGCCATGACAACGATTAAATTCACAGGCAAAAATATCATTCCTGGTTACTACATGTTTTCTTATTGTATAGTCTTAACCATTGAATTTGTAATTTTACTCTCTGCCCCTGAAGGATATACATTTTTTCTGTTATAGCGAAGAAACGCTTTGAAATATAGAATAATATAGTGGGAGAAAGAAAAGGAAACGTTCCACGCTTGGTTTACTTAGTTAAATGGCTTTCACTTTGTTCTGGTCTGATGAAACGATGGTAAGTGCACAACAGGCGGTTCCACAACTGATGTCGTACGTAATATTAGTGTATACCTGGCATGCTTTGCTGCGACTTGTGAGGGAGGTGAAGTAAAAAAGAAGTAGAGAGAAAGAGAGAGAGAGACAGGGAGCAACATGCTGTGCAGTTATGACTAATGTGATGTGGTGGTAAAGCTCTCGTGCTCTCCTAGTGATTCGAATGATCCGTAAGCGTAATATGAAATCATCTGCTTTGCTTTTTCTTGCGAAGATCACAAAGCACAAAAGGCAGAAACACCACCTCTTTGTGTTTTCAGAGTGAGGAGAAAGAGGGGAGAGGTAACAGTGGATTACATGCCTAATTGATTTATTGTTTATGAAATGAAATAATTGATTTCACTTGTGAAGAGCGTGTTTGCTCTTTTGCATGAGTTCCGTCACCATTTGAACCACAGCATCCGACCACCTCCTAGTAAAGTAGGATAATAAAGGTTTAAAGTCTGACTCGGGCAAAGTGAAAGTTTTAGAGTTACGGTCGGGGAATGATACTACGTAGCAGATTTTGGCCGGGGATTTGCATGAAGGATAGATGCCATAGAGCAATTAAGTTAACTATTTGACATGCATCCAAAAAATGGCAATATCTGTTCCATCTCGTTAGGCTAGCCAACTTCATAAAATTATTATGGAGACCTTAATTTGAAGGACTGGTTGTTCTCAAATTTTATAAGTTTAAAGCTAACAAATACTTTTGCTGTTGATAGCAATGCGCTACACGAGTTTATTGTCTATTGACGCATGGGTTTATCGGTTCCAACTTTACGCAAAGTGGATACTGTAAAACTAAGACATGCCCATTTTTTCTCGGAGAAAAGTTCAATCGAGATAGTTTGTGACAGCGAATTGCGGAAGAAATGATGCCGAAGTAAGCCCCTGGCCACAGTAAAGCAAAGATAACTATATGCACTGCATATCTAGCTATATACCATAGCATATACCCTATTAAATTACAAACAAACCCACAAGATTGCCAAACGCAAAAGTTGTGCTGATAAAACAACGGCAAATTCGGGGTTTAAGTACAGAACACCGGTTATGAATTTTTGTGACAGTACGATTTAAGAGGTACGTAAAAGTATCAAAAAATTGTTAAAGGAAGAAGAACTTCGAGTCGCTAAAAAACTAAAACGCCAAAATATAGAAAGTCAATTTTAGCTACATATTGATTAAGCTGGTATTTCAAAAACGATCCTCAGAATACAATATTATACAAATTCATTTGCGTAATATTATACAAGTCATTCGAGAGCAACAGGAACACAACCCTTTACAAAACCAAGCCACTGGACTGCATCATCATTATCACTCATCTTTGTCGTCAGCACAATCAACGTCAGTAGACGAAATAATATTGTATTTGTAAATGTCTGTGAGTCCACAGCTAAATGTTTATTTCGATTATTTCTCTATTCTTCATGCTTTGCACAGAAACAGCACAAGCTCATCAGTCATTTGTTGGAGGAGAAAAAAAACACATTCTCTACTTTTTACTAATGACTTTCGAAATGAAATGGGCTTCTCATTTCCCCCGAGCAACTAAAGAAGACGTGACAGAAGAAATGAAAAATGAAGGAAAAGCAGCACTCTTTTCCAAACGCAAACAAAAGACTACAAATGAAAGGACAAAGAAACCAACTGTTATCCATCCATCTGTTGGTGGTATGCTGTCTAGTCTGTGGTCTATGTTACATTAGTACGATTACACACGCCAGTCAACCAGAAGAGCTCTGTAGAAAACAGGAAAAGCTCTTTTGTCTGACCAACTTGGCAATAGGAACTTAATTAAGCATAAGGCTAATTTTATTTTCACCTGTTCTTCTAAATTGATTTAGAAACAACAAAGGAATTCTTAATTTGCCCGTACGTAACACTATACTCTATTATTACACACAACAATTCTCGCCCTCCCATATAAAGGGTGTAGAGAGAAACTAACAGAAACACACCCATTTATTATTCCAGTTTCTCTGTATGGCTGACTCAGATAACGGCTCACTCTTATATTCATTACCACCACCAACCATTGCAATATAATCAGCTCGTTTACTTCCACCACCACCACATGTAATTTAGCTAAAACATACACAACAGTAGGGAATTTGATAAATGGTGTCTGTAAACACTTCGTAACAAGTGAATAAATTTGTTTTGCAAACAGTATACACCTTCCACCCACTACCTCCGTTCTGCTGCTGTAATACCATCTTTGATAAACACCATTCCCGTCTTCCATTTACTGCTCCCACCACCTCAGCTTTCTATTCTCGCACTCGTTTCATTCATTCATGTTTTTCCTTCTTGGAAACATTTTCATATTTCCACCGTTGATAATGAAAATGAATGCATGTGCCGGTAATGCGATCCCAAAAAGCAAAACTATCCCCTCCCAGGGTTCCAAGTAAACTCGTAATTTTTCATACACACACAGGAAAAAATATAATTTGAATAAATAATATCGCTCCCATAAAAAATTACTTGCAGCCTGAACTCATCTCCATGTACTGCATTATATTAAAGAAGCATCATTAACTGTAAGTCATCACGCATTGTAATGATAGTTGTACGATAATAGTGGAATGATGTAGCGAAGCATATTAAACGACCGCCATCACATCACCACTAACCACCACTGTAATATCTGCACCTACAATTTTGATAGTTTCTCTCACATACACATTCCCAGAGAGAAAAAAAATTGTGAACGGAAGGAAGAAGAGTCAGAAAGGCAACAGCTGCTGACACTTTTCCTTCTCTGGTGGTGGTGGTGCTACATGGCAGTAGTTGTGGGTGACGATGAAGATGATGCTGCTCCAAAAAGAAGGAAAATGAACGAAACGAACGATGGAACAAGTAAGAAAAGACTTTATGCAAGAAGAAATTCACTCAACTCATATACACTTTTATCATATAAGTTTTTGAAAAGGAGGTGGATAGTAGACATTTATACTCATGCAATAATGGAAAGTATCATTGGTGAGCATGCATGCGTGCATATGATAAACGACAACTAGAATGATGATGATGATGCCTCACGATAAACGCAAAACGCTTTTTCTAACTGACTTTTCTGCCTGCCATGCCAAGCCTCTCATTTCCTCCTCCTTTTTGCATTGGTGGTGGTGTTGGTTCTTAAGAAGAAAATCGAGAGAGAGAGAAGGAGAGAGAGAGAGATGCTGACATTACATTATAAATTATGTGCATGAGTTAACCGAGAGAGCAA